>VDFB02144957.1:0-57828 GCA_007258455.2 Sequoia sempervirens
GATAAAATGGAAAACAAGTGGTTTTTATCATTTCTTTGGTGACACTATCCAGTATTTGTTTAAGGGGAATGTCACCATGTATTTCTTCCCACATGCGGGAAAGAATAGCAATCACTCTATCTGAGGAATATACACTAGTCCTCTCAAGTTCATCTTTTATTTTTTCTAGACTATGCAATATCAACATGCATGGCTCAATATATATCCCCAGGTTTGCACCCTGTACTAATGAATCTCTCAATTTTTTAATCTCATTACTAGTATTTGCAAACAAAGAATCTGGCACAGGTGGAACATGATCTACATTTTCCATGTTATATATATCTGATACACACAAAACAATGAGACTTTGGTAAATAATATCTATATAGAGATTTCTAAAATCTAAAATAGAATTTGTAATTTAATTCATCTACTCATCAATAATATTTTCATACTATTAACTTGATTTAAAAAGAATTGGAAGACAACTATAATCTATAGCATAACATCCTTAAATGGTTCAAATTTTAAATGAAACGATTAAAGAAAGAATAAGAATACAAAGATTAGTATAAAATTATTTGAAAATAATTGGGGTTAAAAAATTTAATCTAATAGTTGTTAACATAAATGAACTTCAAAATAGGATTATGTAAGTGAAAAAAAGTTCTATTTCCTTCATTGAACCTAAATTTATCTAGTTAAGATATGTCTAAAATTAAGAATTCACACTAGAATATCAATATTCCATAAGAATCTCATAAAGAGGATGAATTTAATGAAAGATAATATAAAATCCTCCATATGAGGATGAATTTTATCATTACAATATGAGTGAATCATCTCTCAATTATATAATAAGAACATAAGAATTATGGGTGGAAAGCAAAATAATCAGACATTTCATGTGTGTTATATGTATAAAAGTTTAGATACCATCAAGCTATTTAAACTTATGGGTGCATGAAGCTATAAATTGAATCATTAAAACTAATTTATTAAGGGTAAAATCTATGGATTTGACTTCATATTGCATACTTGTTATAAATATCTCACTAATCAACCATACATTTTATATATGTTAAAAAAAATATAATTGTTATGCCCATAATTTTTCACTATATCTTGACATGGATCTCCTTCAACTAGATCAATTAAAAATTATTTGTAATGTTGGAGGAAAATGGATTTAATATCATTAGAGTTGTCATGGAACTACCTCTCTTGATCAACGATAGATATTATCCACTCTCAAGAATGTAAATATGTTTGAGATAACTAAAAAATAATTTGTATCCCTTATATCCTTTCATCCAATGTAGCCTATCTCTTAATTTAGATCCTCTACCACAATTAAGTTCAAATATTCTAAGTTTTATTTCAATAGAAGCAACCACTCATTGTAGAAAAGTTATTAGTAAGTGTTAAAGCCAAAATAAGTTTTTTTTCTATTTGGATCCATATTTTTTCCATTCTAGATCTCTTTCTAGCCATATTCTTGTGTGCAAGATCCTTGAAAATGAGTAGTGCAATAGATTTAATCATCATTCCACAGTTATCCCCACTTACCATTTTGATGAGGTCTAGGAACACCAATAGGGATATTAGGAAACAGATTGATCAATTTAGTTAGGGTGGGAGCTGACTGAGCTTGAAGGATAGATTATTAGGTATGAGAAGTTTGAAAAGTTTAAAGGTGGGAGGTGGTATGAGATAGGTTTAATAGAATCTACTTAAATAAAGGGTGTTTTTGTGGAGAGGGACAATGGAAGAGAAATAGATGATAAACTTAGCCAAGTATTGGGAAAGGTGGGTCAACCTTGCATCCTAATATTTTGATTTATTATTTTGTCCTCATATTAGGAAATGAGGAATCTCACTTTGTGTTGGTAGTTATTTGTCATTTGTTGAATGCTTCAAGGGAGGTATCTAAGATGTTCTAAGAGCATATAATATAATTATAGCTTTATAAGATGAAACCCTCATATGACATATTCTTATGACATTTAAGAGCATGACTATAGAATGACTACGATTAAGTATTGACCAACATTATGAAATCTTTTTAAAAGCTTGTAAGCTATGTCAGGAAAAGATGTGGACATTCTGAGAACTTTTGTTAAGAAAAGTGGGAACCATTATAATTTATTTATATATAATACTTTACATATAGCTGGTTCAGGCAGACATACTGGCAGGAAAGAACCAACAAGAAAACCCCCAGTTGCAGTCTGAGTAACAAATTTTACAAAATATCAAAAAGACCAGTGAGGTCCTAGTACAAATGACCAATTGTCTGATTACAATGTTACAAAAGCACATTGGTTGAATACATCAATACATATGCGCATTCTCTTATGCACCCAAAATACCCAAAAGAAGACGTCATACTAGATATACCTGTGACCCGAATACATAACACATTGTAGATTACAAAACCTTACTAAACATAAGACTGATAAGCTAGGAAGCCACTTTCAAAAAGATGTAGATTTTCCACCAACATGCTGAAAGCCATTAACCGAGCTTTCTTTTATTTCCACTTGTTTACCTTTGTGTTGGCAATCATGCTCAAATGAAGGTTTTGATTTGTTTTAATATCAGGCACATAACGATAACATAATTTCTTTTTTGATGAAGATCATGGAAGTTGCAAATCATGAATGCAAACATGACTTCTCAAGAAAGAAATGGCATGATATTTTCTTTTTAAATCATCAATCTCCTCCATGGAAATGGCAAATCTGTATCTGCTTAGAACCTAGTAGAGATGTGAAGAAGTGTCATGCATTGTGGATAATAGCATGCCTTGGAATATGTGAACATAGGTCTCTTCTTATGAAACAAAACCTTCTTTGAATAATTAACATTAGAAATTAATACAATTTGGCGAGCATATTGTATAATCACACTAGAAACCAACAATGGAAGATTGAGAGTCTCAACTAAGAATTCCACCAAGTATAGATAACATTCATACTAGAAGCCAACAACAAAAGACCAAATTTCATAAATAAAGTTCATGTGTTATATATCATGCCTTTGAGGGGTCTACAAGTACCATGAGCCTTTTGAAATCCTTCTCCATCTAAATGCATCCATTCCAAGACCATTGGGAGGTGGGTATACAATATGAACCAAGTATTAATTTCTAATGTTAATTATTGAAAGAAGGTATATAAATTATTCAAGCATCTTAATTCTCATATACAAAGTTACATCTTAGTCAATTTCTCTTGATGTATGAGTTCCATATATTTGTAAATTTTCTTGGTATAAAATATTTTATTTCATTGGAAATTAACCTATCTATTCCGTATTTTGAGGATTATCTTATTTTAAATTATGGTATGTAATTCCAAAGATTAATTAGTAATTTTTCAAGGTGAGTAGACACAATTTCTTTGGTTAAAATAAATAATATTCTTATTTCCATGTGAGAGTTATGTAGAATGGTAGTTTGATGTCTCGAAAGTATTTCTCTCATATATATTAATTTTTTATCATTGTACATTATGAGTCTCAATTATATATCAAGCACATCAAAAATTTATAAAGTGGAAAGAAAAATAATCACACATTTATCATAATTTTGTAAGGTGTTCAAAAAGACTAAAAGTTTCCCTAGAAAGAACTAATTAAGGAATAAAAAAAATGGAAAGTGTCTACCTCATTGTATGTTGACCTTTCCCATATAAAAAGATCATGGAAATGCTAAATGAGTTGATATAAGAATTTTTAAGAATGAAGGCACAAAATTCATAACACTTTAATCCTAAAAGCAACAAGAAAGGCAATGAATAAAATATTCCTAGTTATTTTGAAAGAAACTTTAAAAGGTTCTAAATCCCCTTCACACCCTTTTCTAAATGAAGATAAAATAAACAAGTTACCAAATATTTCTTAGAGTTTAAGGTGGCGATTTTAATATGATTTGAGAATAAATAAGATAAATTAGATGAAATCAAGTTTTGTTGTAAAGGTGATGAATTTTGGGGGAATAAGATGAAAATAATTTTGAACCTAGTTGACTCATTAAATGGCAATAAGATAGATTTTAAAGGGGCTTTATATTTAAAATATGTAATATAGTTAGATATGTACCAATACATTATATTCTCTATTAGATATTTATTTCTTCCATAAACATTTCTTACAATCTTATAATTTATTAATAATAGTGATGTGTGCATCCCTAGACACTCTTTGATAACCACACTATTAATGTTTCTATTTTTACTGGAGGATACTCTAATTGAAAAGAATGTATACCATTAAGGATAAAATTTAGACTTTAAGTTGAAAGAAAATGTCAAATATTTAGAATAAAAATGGTGGGGATGGAATACAAGCTTCAAGAATCTCCTTGTAATAATTAATTGCAATAATAAATGATTAAAACTAAACACGAATGTATATGTCACCAATAATTTTTAGATAAAATGACTAAAATTAGAGCCAAGATATCTTAGTTCAAGTATCATGTTAAAGGTATCAAATTCTTATTCAATGTAAACATAGCCGAGTTTGATAGATAAAAAGTTGGCCCCATTAATACTAGGGGAGCATTGTCTAATGAGATTAAGTTGACACTATATTCAATTTTTGGAAGTTAGAACCCTAACATTTATATGAGGCTTGTAAAATAGAACCTTATTAGGAAGAGTAGGAGAGGAGAAATGAACCGATAATAATTATACTTATACAAATAAAAATAATAATAATGTTTAACCATTTCAAAATGTTAAATTTGTTTCACTAATATGGTGATCAATAGCTAATTTGTACAAGGAGGTGCAATTTATAGGGAAATGAAGACTACATAAGAGGAGAATTTATAACATAGTAGCTTGGTTGTAGTTGTTTCTTGAGCATTAACTATTTTCTCTTTTTCTTTTGTCGTTGAATATTTTATTTGATCTCTTAAAACTTATCAATGGTACTTGATCTTCATAATGATTATTTTCTTCTTTTTCAATTATTATCTTAGAAGGAATACCATTTCAATTTAGAGCAGGGAGAAATGTATTTTTCTTTTAAAGTATTTAAAATATTATATTTATTTGATGGTTCCTTCTTAACCTCTTCCACTTCTTGGAAAAAATTATCCAACCACTTGAATCTCCTTATATTAATCAATTTACTTCTATGATTTATGTATGTGTTTTTAGTGATTTACTCTTTATCCTTTCAATTTATTCATGATATACTTTAATATAGTTATAACAAGTATATAATAGTTTTTCATATAATTGGATATGCCTTAAGAAACTCTTTAAACGTGAAATTATTTGATGAGGGAAGATATAAATTAAGGTTATTCTTTCTTACTTACCTCATTCTCATCCATATTTTTTGTCCATAAATATCTCAAATCAAATTGGATTTTGCAAAGAGGATAGCTATATTTTAAATATTCGCTCTTAGTCAAAGTCATTTATTTCTTTGTACAAATTTAAAATTGATTTATGTAATTTAATTTTTAATAGTTTTAACATAGATATTTAATTGATTTATACAATAAAGTGGACATATTTTTATATTTTCCTAATAAGTATAATGCCTAATTCTCCTCAATGGGTTAAGATGACTCTTAATAACATAGTTAGCTCATGCAAATGTAATAGTGTAAAATACGGTCATGAAGGTGCATTTAAAAATGATTTTTCCCCTATATGGGGGAGATAATGTGATGAGGAGCATATATATGTAATGGGTGAGGATCATAAACAATGAATCCCTATCCAAGTGATGAAGTAACATAGATCTAATTGGCTTGATAATTATCATGTCATAATCAATTATGAGGGACCATGTTGACAAATAATCATGTAAGTGTAAATAGATAATGATGTGATTGTGAAGGTATATGTAAATCTAATTGTCCCTAGATGGAAAGGATAACACAATAAATATCATTAGGTGAAATGGGTATAAGAAAGGTAATGTGTGATGAGTAAGCACCATTTCCCACATACAATAGGATCACCAATAGTATAATTTAAAATGCATGATATTATCTGGTTATTTCATATATTTTCAATTGGGAGTGAAAAAACCAAATGCACAAGTGTTGAACTAGGGAATAATGGTAAAAGGACTAATCCAATTGGGTCAAAATTTACCAAAAAAATTACTTCTATGAAATTTGGATTATGTTTAGATTTATATGAAGGATGAGTTCCCCTCATGGTAAAGCTCATTGGACAACACCATTTTTATTTTTTCATTAATTATCTTTGGTATATGTACAAAGATCAAGTATAATGAGTTTACTTATTGTTTATCCAAGGTCTCAAACTCTTGTAATTGGTGTTCTTGATATGTGTAATCATCAATGCTATCACTAAGGGAGATACATAATGATAGAATCTTAAGCTCAAGAGGCATTATGGCATCCATTTCATAAACTAAAGAGTAAGCCTAATGGAAGTTTGTATTCTAGTACAATATTCCCATAATGTTGGGACAAGCTATGTGTGCATATTAGTACCATTTTTGTCAATTATCTTTTGTAATATTTATTTAATAGTCTTGTACTAGAAAATTTAATAATACCTTCATTCCTTCTAATCCTAATAGAACTATTTTATTATACATTTCATTCAAACAATCTAGTTTATTTCCTCTAAATTTATTCTTCGATTCATACATTTAGTTCAACAACCATTTTTGGAGTAATGCCATAAGACTCAAAGGAAAAACATGAAGAATTTTATCCAAGTTTCCATTGTATGCACCCTAAAATTTATACCATGAACTATTTAATCAACTATTTGATATAATGCCTCAAATAAATTTCCAATAGTGTTTATGACAGAGTATGATATAAATAGTGTTTTTGATATAATGCCTCAAATAAATTTGTTAATGAACTGTTTGATATAGGGTGCATACAATGGAAACACTATTTCTATAATACTGCATCAAAAATTACCATGAACTATTTGATATAATGCCTCAAATAAATTTGTTAATGAATTGTTTGACATAGGGTGCATACAATGGAAACACTATTTCTATCATACTCCATAAAAAATTATCATGAACTGTTTGATATAATGCCTCAAATAAATTGGAGGTTCCCTGGTAGAAATGTATGCAAAATGTGGAAGCATAGACAGGGCATGTTAATTTTTCGACATAGTAGAAATGTATCATCGAAATAATGTATGTTGAAAAGACTTTAGAAACTTTCAAACAAATGTAGTTTCCATTCAACAAATTTGCAAAATTTCGCATTTAGGGTTTCAAAATTCAACAAACAAATGCATTTTCAACTCTACGAAATTCGAATTTGACAAACCTGGTGCTCGATATGAAAGTTGGGTTGATGAAATTTGGAAAGATGAAGTTGAATTTGTATTCACCCTGAGAGATGAAGTCATTGCCATTTGCGCATCATGTCTGACTAATGTGCACACAAGTTGGGAAAGCAATGATAGAAGGCGAAAATGATAGTTACATTCATGTTTTTTTTTGCTTTTTCTAAGGGGTTCGGTCGAACCCATGTTTGACTAAACCCCTTAAAATATTATAATTTTTTTTAGGGTTTGGGGGTTCGGTTGAACCAATGGTTCGGCCGAACATATAATGTGGTTCGGCCAAACCATTGAGTTCGATCGAACCCATCGACTATGGCAAAACGAGAAAAAAAAATAATTCCTTCCTCATCTCAATTGTAAACCACTATTGTGGTTTGACCAAGGTCTAATTGTGTTATTCTCTTCAATGTTGAAGTGAGGTTCATAATAAATTGGAAATATATCTAGTTTCTCTTTTTGAGTGTCATGCTTACATGTTTTATAAGTCAAAACAAACTTGTCATCAATTCTTGTACTTTAGCCACTCTATGTACGTTATCATTTGTATGTGAAATGGTGAAAAACAAGTTGGGTGTCAAAATTGGATATGATGGACCTATCTTTCACAATTTCATTATGAAATGAGATCCATCCAAAAAAATTGTCTTACAACCATTAAAAAAGTCAACTCAAGGTGTGAATCTACAAATTTCATGTTTGTGTTACGAAGGGGGTCCTAGTAAAACAACACTCTCAGGAGAAAACCTAAAAATAACAAATCAAAATTTCTGAAATGAAATATAACACTTGAATCTAATAGATTACACTAAATATTGACAAAACCAAAAATTGAAATGCAAATATAAGGAGGGAAAAAACATGTGTACTAGTCACCAAAAGTTAGTTTTTAAAGCTAATCAAGGACTCATTCACCTAGGGAAAAATGGGTCTTGAGTTAGTGTTTTTCTACAAATTTGAGGAGCTTTTGTTATAGATTTTAATATTACTTTTTTCCTAGATTTCAAGTTCAAAAATTTGGAAATAAATTATGTTGACAAGTTTCCATGATATGACAAATTTTGCAACTTTAACAAGTTTTTCAATTTTTCTCTTCAAGAGATCAAGATTTCTTCCACCTAAATATGCAATGAAAAATCAAGAGGGAAAATTGTTTTTTTTTTAGGTGAATGGGGGTTCACCTTTGCTAAACCCCATTTTTGTAATCAAACCTTGAAATGAAATAAATCATGAAAATGGGAATGAAGAATGAAAAAATATATGTAACCACTAAACAAAACCTTGCATAAACCTTGGAATGTAAATCTACAATTTGCATGATACTCCAGCATTGGTAAAAGGGAGAGGGTCTATTGAAGTTAAAGGAGGAACATTAATACAAATGTTCTAATTGTACCTTCACTCTCAACTAATCTCCTTTCAATGTCTAAAATAAATAATTTAGGGGAGGGAGTGAGAGCACTTCTCACCAAATTTAGTTGAGCTAAGAGAATTTCAAAGGAACAATTTTGTATAAATAGGGGAGGGAAATCACTAATCTAGATTATGTACCTTCTCCAATTTTTCCAAAGATATTTCATTAAAAGTACTAGTAACTCATTCAGATGAAGTTAGAAAAATACGACATGAGTTGTTTGGCCATCTTAATTACCACTATCTTGAGCAACTATGTCAAAATAATATGGTAAAGAGATGACCTAAGGTTAAATTTTATAATGGGATTTGCGAAGGTTGTGTGCTTTGCAAGCATCTAGAAGAAAAATTTGACAAAGGAAAATCATGGAGGACAACACAAGTTTTGTAACTTGTACATACTGATCTTGCAGGGGCTTTTCCACATCCATATTTTACAAAGAATATATATGTTCTCACCTTCATTGATGATTTCTCACGTTTTACATTGGTCTACTTCCTTAGGAAAAAAATCAAAAATTTTTGAATCTTTCCAAGATTTCAAAGCTCTTGTTGATAAACAATTAGGGAAATTCATCAAGGTTCTAGCAGATGATGGGGGAGAATATGTCAGCAACCATTTTGAGCAGTTTTGTATATCAAAGGGGATAGCTTTGTAACACACAATTCCTTATACCCCACAACAAAATGCTTTTGCAGAACGGAAATATAGATCCTTAAAAGAGATGTCTAATTACACGATTCATTCTAAGGGCCACACACTATCATATTGGGCTTAAGTAGTCAACTATGCATGTTACATTTACAATAGAGTTCCATATAAAGCCTCAAGGGGTATCACTTCCTAGGTGAAATCGCCATATTGTGTTTCACTTTTTTCCCAAGATGGACATTTACATCAATATTTTTAACCGAATCTTCATCTTCTAAGACCTATAGCAATTAAACCGTTAAGAATTTGAAGATGATACCAACTAGTGATTTTTTCCAATTTGTGTGTAGATTCTAAATATATAAATTTTTAATTATCTAAAAAAATTGATTAATCTTTCAACATCTCCTTTAATAAATAGTTTTAAATAGAAACAACATTTCTTCAAAAGTAACATTTTTTGGTACAACATAACCTTTTTATATAAAGGATTAAATTTACCTTTAAATATAGATTCTCAACATCAATTTCTAGGGAAAAGATATTTTTTCATATTTTTTGTTGCATATATATATATATATATATATATATTAATTTAATTTTCAAAGTGTGGCAGATTACTTTGTAAATGAGGGGGTTAAGTGGGGAGGGTTGAACACGTGGCAAAATTTTAGGGACTTGGGAGCTAAAGTAAGGGCCTTATTAGATTATGATGTTAAGCATGAGAAAGAAGCAAATATCTACAATGATGAGAGGGAAAAGGGCTAAGTACATCAAAATCAAGAGATTTGATGGTGTCATGTCAAATAACTTAGCTGGAAAGAAAAAGTGGCATGCTTTGTGGGTGCATTGGAATGGTTGTGTAAATTTGCATTAGGATTTTGGCTCTGGTAGAGATTGCAGTGAGGTGCATGTGAATATGGGGGGATAGGAACATAATCGATCCAAATAGCTATGAAATACATACGAGGAATGCTAATGTCTGGAAATAGGTTGAGCATGGTGGTTTGGTTCCATTCTTGGGAAAACTTCATGGGCCTGATCCTAAGGCCATTGACTACTTTGAGAAGAATTGAAATAATGGAGAAATTATCCTCTTTGGGAGAAAGGTGAAACTAGATGAGAAAATCATAGGAGAGGTGACTAGAATGTCAACTAAGGGCATAAAATTATTTTGTGACAAAAGGTTTTCAGATGAGGCAGTAATCAAATTCCCAAAGAAATAAAATGAGAAATTGAAGCTGGTCAAAGTCTCCAACAACTATTTCAAAATTGAATCCATCAAGGCGCTTTGGAGAAAAGTGCTTTGTGTCATTATGGAGTAGATTACCTTGGATGGGAGATTCACCAGAATTTATGGTTATGATTTTGCTCTCCTCAACCACTTCTTCCATAAGGTACATATTTCTTTGCCTCATTACTTGTTTTGTTCATTGAGCAATATCCTTGAGGACCACAAGAAAAATCCCAAGAGAAACCCTATTTTACATTATGGTCTTATTAGGTTGATCTATGAACATTTTCAAAGCCTATCGGCCTTATCCAAACTGGTTGTCACAAAAAAAATTGAGGACTATGATACAAATAGTGATGTTTCAGAGAATCATTCTAAGCCTAACCCAGAGAGATTTGCAGAAGCCCATCCATCCCCTATCCTTTCTGGCAAGAAAACCCAACTTTGTAAACCCCAACACATGAAAGATAACCCTGAGAATTACCCTAGCTACTTGGCCCCTTTAAAGAAACCAACTCTCAAGGGTTCCCCTGCCAATAAGTTGGTTTCCTACTCTATAGACTCTCTGGAGGACAAAACGAAGGACCCTAAAGCTAGCAAAGATTTTGTTTCTACCATCCCTCCCTCTATCAGAGATGATGGTACCATATTTCCCAACTCCCTTAACTCAGATGATATCAACCTCATTTTAGATCGAGATCAGTCTGGAGATATCCTAGCCTCTGCTAGAAGTTGCATTGGTGATATTTTCAAGGTTATGAAATGGGCCTATCAAGAAATAAATGATCTTAATCTTAGAAATAGGGTTCTAAATAGTAAGTTGGAGGAATTGGAACTGAAGTTTTCATCTATGAACATTGAGGAAGGAATATGGAAAGAGAACAATACATGGACTAAAGCTGATGACATTGAGGGCAAGTATAAGACTATCAAAGCTGAAATTGTTATAATAAAAAACAATATGAAAAATTGTTGTGGAACAAACCATAGAATGGAAAGGCACAAATGCCATTATCATTACCAAGCAGGTCCGAAAAGTTAGAAAGTCTAAATACGGCTCACTGGTTGTTGACCTAGAAGAGGACAAGGATAAAAGCAAGGATGAGGACCAGGGAATATCAAAGAGGACCTGTGCCAACCTTAAGAGGAAAATGCCTCCTAATCTCCAGATGGTCTAGATCTTAAAGAGGGGGGTCTAGGAGATGAATGACATGGAAGCTAAGACAACAAAATTTTTAAAGTCCCATGTTTAGTTGTTGTAGGTTTTTTGTCTAGTCTTTTTGGGGGTCTTTTTTGTGGCCTTTGTTGTCCTTTTTTGGTGGATGCTACTGTGTTATGGTGATTTCCTCACTATAGCCTCTCTACTTCTGGATTCTTTGACACATTATTTTTTTGTAAACTTTATGGTTTCGGGTCCTTGTAAAACTCATTTTTTCCTCTTTCAAAAACTATAATTTGGACATATGTGTGTGTCATTAAACCTAACTTGTTATGTATATATCAAATCAAATTTTCTTTTTTGGGTGAAACAAGGACATCAATACCTAGGGAAAGGGTATTTTTTGAATTTTTTTACAATGGTTTTACTATTTTTCTACCTTTGCACAACAAAGGGCTTGATGTTATGAGAAAAACCTATGTTTAGTAAAAATTGAAAATTAAATACATGATAAAATAAATATATATTAAAACTATACTTGTTGGAAAGTTCATTTTGAGGGCTACAATCTTGCAAAATATAATTTTTAAATGACGTTATTTAATCCCTCAAAAGGTAAAGAAAAATTGGTTTTATACTAGCATTTTGATAGGTGTGAAGGAGACTCCATTGTGGGTATAAGTTAATACTAGAGGAGTTCTATCCAAGGTGGCTTGATCTAAGGGGATCTTATCTATCCCTCTTCAATTAAAACCCTTTAGATGGAGCCTCTCAAGAATTAAATAATTAGTTTCTCTAAAAGTAGTGATTTAAAGCAAAAATCAGCACATCCCAAAAGTGAGACACACTATTGTGGCAACAACCCCCTATGAAGCTTAGAAAAGATGGAAACCATCAATTGATCATTTTATATTTTTTGGCTCTCATGGCATTCCATTCATTTCAAAAGAACATCACAAGGTTGTAGATCCACAATCTAGACCTTCCATCTTTGTTAGATATCTAGATGGTGTAAAAGGTTATTTCCTAGTCCACCCTACCACACATGAGTTGTTTATTAAGAGATTTTTTTTGTTTCAAGAAACATATCTTGAAACTATACTCAAAAATTCTCAACATATTGTGGACTCATGAGATCCTGATTATAGTACCAATATTTCAGATCATTCTTAGCATATTCCTAGAGTAGTATCCTCTTCTTCTACCAATTCTCACAGTGATGACAATGATGAGGGTTCATGTTCATCTAGTTCAAGGATTGCATTAGAAGTTGATATTTTTACAGTAGACTCACCCACTTCTCACACTCTATAGGGTAGATACAAGGGTACATGATTCAACAAATTGCAAACATTTTTTTGCAGATTTTCAAGGAGGGAAACACGCCTTCTTTGCTTCAGTTTTTGATCTACTTACATTTAGAGAGACATCATGCATACCAAAGTGGGATATTTATATGGATAAGGAATATGATTCCTTGATTAGAAATCACACTCAAGATTTGACCTCACTTCCTAAGGGATGAAAGATAGTTTTATGTAGGTGGATATATAAAATTAAATTTATAGTAGATGGTTTAGCTAATAAGCAAAAAGTAGGATTGGTTTCAAAAGTTTTTTCCTAAGTTGTAGGAATTGACTATATAGAGAACTTTGTACCAATTTCTATGATGACTTCAATTTGACCCACACTTTCTATAGCCACAACACATGGATGGGATGTACATTAGATGGATGTGAAGAGTGTCTTTCTTCATAGAGACCTTGAAGACAAAATCTACATAGAATAACCACTAGGTTTTGTTCAGGATTCATCCTTAGTTTATACTTAGGAAATCTCTTTATGGCCTCAAACAAACTTCTAGATCTTGGTATGCCAAGATGGATTCCTACCTCCTATCTTTAGGTTTTACTATATGTCATTGTAATCCTAATTTATATCTTATATGATAGGATGGTTCAATTTTGATACTAGTTCTAAATATTGATGATCTTTTAATTATCAAGAGTATTTCATCTATCATTGTAGTAGTGAAGAAATCACTTTCAGACAACTTTAACATGGCAGATTTTGGTTTATTGCACTACTTCCTCGACATTGAGATTTCATAGTCCACTTCATGGATCACTCTTGGACAACCTAAGTACACTCTTTCTCTACTTGCAAAGTTTCACATGACTACTTGCAAACCATCTTCGACTCCCTTTATTTTTGGAGTAAATATGTAGACTACTTGTCGGTAGTCATATTTACTTGACTCATACTAGGCTAGACATTGCCTATGTAGTAGGCATGGTTTTAATTTTTATGTAGGAAGCTCATGAGATACATTAGAAAGTAGTTAAGAGGATCCTTCATTACCTTCATGGTACTGTTGGTTTTGGTGTTCACTACAAATTTGGTTCATCAATTGACTTGGTTAGTTTTATGGATTCAAATTGGGCTAGTGGTACTAAGAATTGTGGGTCCACTTTAGGTTGTACAATTTTTCACTTGGTTTAGGTCCTATCAGTTGGCCTACCAAGAGGAAGATTTTTATTTCTATATCATCTATAGAGGTGGAGTTTAGGGGAGCTATTAACTTAGTTGTTGAGGCCATATGGTTTCAAGGCATTCTTTTTGAGTTTGGTATTCATTTCAAGAAACCTACAATCATCTATTGTGATAACCAAAGCACCATTCAGATATGCAGGAATCTTGTTCAACATCAATGAACAAAAACACATAGAGATTCATATATATTATATTTGAGAGTTCATTCATTGTTAGATCACCGACTTAGTATTTTTCCAATCTTCAAAGTAGGTTGCTAATATGTTCACTAAACCTTTTATTGAGATCAAGTTCATTCACATATGAGTTCTTCTTGGCATGTTCTCTACTTCAATAACATCATCATCCTTGGGGGCCTTTCTAGTCTTCTCCTAATCTTATCTCTTTTTGGATGATAGTTTTTTCCCACTTGGTTTTCCATGTTACTCCATTTTTAGAGATATTACATTGTACATGAGTACCTTATTAGGTTTCATGGTCAAGACTCATTTTATTTTGCATTGTACATGGGTAACTCACCAAGCTAGTATATGGGACCCATTTTATCCATTCCTGCCTAAGTTATGCTTAATGGGGGGTGTTAGTGTATATATTACACTTTATTTCATTTTCCATACACTTGGCTTACTTAAGCCTACTTAGGTTTCCATTGAACCTTTGTCACATGAGGTGTCAATGTAGATAGGTGTCCTTATATGTTTCAAGTCACTCTTGACACATCTTCCTTCATTTTTGGTAGGAAACTCACCACAACTCCACTTATGATGAGTCTTATCCTCATTTTATGGAATTTGGTTCCCTTCCCTCATTCCTATTTATGTACACCTTCCTGATCTAATCTACATGTCAACTATTATGAAATTTTTGTTTTCATTGTGCTTTCTTTCAATCTTTGATATTGTGGGTTCTTTCATCATTGTGACATTTACACATACATCTTAAGTTCACAAATCCACTACACATAAATTTCTTAGACTTGTGAACTCTCTTGAAAATTTGTACATGACTTGTATGTGTATTTCCTAATCTTACAATGCTGGAACATAGTCATTTTGAAAATTATATACCTAAATTTTCAAGCTGTAAGTGTAGAGGAGGGGGACCAACCACACGAAGGCTCTAGGTCACAAAGAGCAAAGAGTAGAAGGCTTCCCTAGTCTACCTCAAGTTGGGAAAGTGTTTTGTGCTAGGGATAGAGAATGAAGAGCATGCTTAGTACTTTTATCACTCTCCTAACTCAAGTTTTAGTGGAGCTAAGAGAGAAGGTTTCTAGAACTCAAATTGTACCTCAGAGCTCTTTTCCAGTAGAAAACAACATGGATTAGGGATGACAATGTGACACACTGACGTGTCACAGGTATGTTGGCATCCATACAGACAAAATGTCTTAAAGGATAGCAAAAAGTGCAAGAAACCTATTGATGGCTTAGTTGAAGATATTTTAAATGATGACTATGATACTAAATGACATGATAACTAAAATAATAAGAGAAATGCTATGAAAATGGTAAAAATAAGGAGAGAATGCAACTCATGAAGAGTCTAGCTCACTAGAAAGCTCCAGAAAAATGTACACATACACATAATAACGAAGGGAAAAATGTTGGGGATTTTTTGGGGATTGTAGCAGTCAAACCCCAATTTTGGTATTTTCACCTCCATGGAAAACCAAATAGATTAATAAGTTGAAATACAACAAAGAAACTATGCTAGAAAGTAAAATATCAAACACTGCAAGAAACACAATGCTACTCAAATCCAACAACAAAGTAATATAGTAAGGAAGCAATACCACCATTGACCAAAGGTAGTCAAGGCGAATGAGAGAGGAATGTAAGTTCACAATTGTGGAAAAGTTAGCATGTCTATAGCAATGTTGAAAGCAGACTCACAAGACACCAAGTCATAGCTTTTGTGGTATATGTGAAAATTTTTGTGACTATTGAAAGAGTTGATAGTGCAACTAGCAGTTTGAAGTTGCAAGAAAATGGACAAAAAATTCCAAGAATGTGAAGCAAGATTGAATGAGTGTGTAGAGGATGTGAAAAATTTCAAGATGAAATGAAAATGAAAGATAAGAATTTGAGGATGAATTGGGAGGGAAAGAGTCATTCAAAGGTTGACAAGAAGACGCAGGGGTGTTACATTTCATTACCAATGGAGAATGTAATGCCTTTGTAGATCCTAGAGGTAGGAATCCTATCAGGATGATAGTACACCAAGTAGACGTATGCATGCCACGTGTGCATCCCCAACATATATTTCCCCATTGAAACTAAAACAAGCACCAATTGGATGGACTATGAAATGAGGATGTGCAATTACATGGTCGAATTTGATTTTTCTAAGGTGAAGGATGTAAAAGACAAATTTGCAAGAGGGGTGCAAATTCATTCCTATAAATTTTTCCCTCACTTTAATGAGCATGAGTTCCAATGAGTGTTCAATAAAGTAGGTTGAAAAAGTTTCAAGAAAATATACCCAAACCATCAAGGAAGCAAACCACAATCTAGCGTACTCAAAAGCATAGGGCAGGAAAATGGCTCTGAAGGTAGTCTCTCCTGAGGAGGTTTGAATATAGTGCACTAGAGTCCTACAAACTAATGATAGAGAAATATTTCAGCATGTAAGTGCTTCACAAATCCTCATACCTGCAAAGAAGGCACTCCCAAGTACTCTCTCTTGAACGAAGCGCGTTGTGAGGGGACTTCGTACAGTCAAATTGGAAAGAAGCTTTATAGGGGAACCTACAAAGCAACATGTTAATCTATAGAAAAAACATATTAGAAAAAAAAAATCCACATAGGCAAGCAAGTAGACAATCATGTAGATAGTCAAAAATTTGAAGGAAGAGCTTTCAAAGGGGTCCCTCAGGAATCCTCCAAAGGAAAAGGGGTCCACTCAAGGGAAACCTTGTTTGAAAGTGCAACGCTATTTCAAAAATCAATTAAACATCAATAAATCCTTTTGAATGACTTCACCTCATCAAGGAATTCAAAAGGAAGAAATTCCCTCATAAGGGGAAATTCAAAACTTCACCCGCAGGAGAAGATGCTCCCTCATTGGAGGAGAATTTTTCAAATTTTTTCTTTACAAACTCATTATGAAGGAAAAGTATTGTGTGAGCGATGTATATCTATGTCTCTTATTTTGTTTTAATTTTATTATTTTTTATGCATTTTTTTTACTAGATATTTCTCTATAATATTATTCCTAGCATTTCCCTTGAGGTACAATTGGGCTATTTTTGTACCTGGGTAGTTTGGATAGAGTAGATCCTCCTACTTATGGTAGTTAACCCAAAGAGAATTGTTATTTTAAAAATAATATCCCTCATAATATTGCAATCCACTATCTAAAGATAAGTATTTCTATATATCTATGTAGTCCAATTATTCCCATTAAAAAGGGATAGCATATGAACAATTATCATTTTAAAATCTAGATCATGACAAAATAAACAATTATCTTGAAATACTTGTTAAAAGTGTTTGCGTGCCATGTTTTTTCTATAAGAGAGGGGGACCAACAATGTCAAGGCTCTGGGTCATAGAGAGCCGAGAGTAGAGGGTTTCCCTAGCTTACCTCACTCTAAAGGGATGAGAATCAAAAATGAAGAGAAGTATATAGTACTTATGTCACTCTTCAGACCTAAAGTTTAGGTTTGGGCTAGGCAATCTAGTTTTAGGAGTTGGTACTACAACTCAGACATCTTTCTATCCAAGGATGGTAGTGTATTTATGGGATGACAACACAACACACTAGCATCTCTTAAGAGTCCTGATGTCCATACGACCCAAAAAAATGAAGTACAGTAAAAACTACCTAAGAACTTACTGACACCTAAGCTAGTTGAATTTGATGAGAAAAACATAATAAGAAAGTACAAAAAATAGAGATGGAGATAATAAAGTAAATAAATGAAAGCTAGGGTGACAAAGACGATCTCACAAATGCACTTGTTCTCTAGCTAGCTCCATGCATACGTCCACCTAAACATAAGCAAGAAGAGGAAAATTGTTGGGGCTATATTGGGGTTTTCCTTAGTTAGATGCTCATTTTGGTGTTTCCACCTGCACGGATAGCCAGAAAGCAATGGACTAGAATATGCAATAAAGAAAGTAGAAACTATTGCAATGAACACTACAAACACCAATGTGCTATTCTATCAAGCCACAAAGGAAAGGAAGAGAAATGATACCACCTTCACTGAAAGGCTCACTAGCCAAGTGAGGGAGAAAGAAAAGTATGGACTTGGCAAAGTCACCACTACTACAGTGGTGATGAAGGAAGATCTCCTAAGCCTCCAAGCCCACAACTTCTAAATTAGCACCACATGTATAAAATTGTAATGGATGAAGTAGTTAAATATTGTAATGCTCGCTATGGAGTGTTTGAATGTTGCTTGAGAGTGAATTAGATTTTTAAGAGAATGTGAAAAAAAAGATTCAATGTGTAGAAGATGAAATGAATGCCTAGAGAATGTTTTGAAGGTGGGATGAAAATGAATAAGCTATTTTTTGGGTGGAGTTGGTCAAAGGCGGATGTTATAATTTGAACCCAATCAAGTGTGTAATGGATTTTCCAAATTCATACGAGGAATCCATCAAGGACATTAGTACACCAAATAGGCGTCTATGCATCGAGCTTACATCCCAATAAATATTCTCTCATAGACACATAGGAAAATGTCAAGTTGATGGAAGGAAGGTGTGTTATGTGGAATTTTGCCTCTCGGATTTGATTTTCACGTTGAGGGTATGTGAAAGGAGAATTTTCTTAAGGGGTGCAAATTTTCTCCTATACATTTTTCCCCCACTTTAGTGAGCATGAATATCGATGAGTGTTCGATAAAGTAGATCAAAGAGTTAGAAATGTATACCTGAATTGTTGAGGAAATAGACCACTCCATCTAGAAAAAATTAAAGCAATAAGGCAGGAAAAGGATTCCATAGGTACTCTCCCTGGGGAGTTTTAAACAAAAGACCTCAGCTCCCACATTACTATTAAGCTACCAAATACACCAAAGGTCTTTGGTACCAATGATGGAAAAATATCAGAGGGATGTAAGCATCTCATAGGCCCACAAACCTGTAAGAATGAAAATCCCAAGTTCTCTCTCTCATGAAGGAATTCTAGATGTAAGTGCCCTCACTAGCTCACAAACCTACAAGAAGGAAACCCCTGCCTCTCATGAAGGGGAAAGTCTAGGATGTGGGCAAACTCCACAAAGTCGCATTAACAAAAGCAACTCCTGGCTGGGCCAGGCCTTATAAAGCAACACATGTTAATCTGCAGATAAAACATGTCAAGAAACAAAAAGCATCCACATAGGAAAACAAGCAGATAGTCATGTATGCAATTAGTGAATTGGAAGGATTTCAAAGGGATCCCTTGGGTACCCTTCAAAAGAAGAGGGTTCCACTCAAGGGATGTGCTATTTGAAAGTGTAAAAGAGATTTTTTTTCTCAAATCAATTCATCATCAAGGAATCCTCTCGAAAGATGTTCACTTCATCAAGGAATTCGAAAGGAAGAAAATTACCACTCATGAGGGGAAGATTGAGACTTCTCTCATAGGAAAAGGTTGCTCCTTCCTTAGAGGAATTCTCTCAAAAACCTTTGCGAGCCCATGATGAAGAAAACAAGTTTCGTTATGAGTCCAAGTCAAGAATGTGATATTTGAAAAAGCTCACCAAGATTTTCAAGAAAAGATTCATTGGTAATGAAAGCATTTTTTGAAACTCAAGGCGTTATGAAAAATATTTTGTCACATATACAAGGTACAACTCAAGAAAAGAAGAGAGAAAGATAAGGAAAAGTACAAAAGATATAATAGCAGCATGAACAAAGGACACAGGGGCTATCTGATATTTTGGGGTTAGAGTTGCTCATAAATATATTTTTAAGGGTATGTGCAGGATCATGATGGGCCAAAAAGTGGTGATATGATGGGTATCTATAGGGTATGTGGTCAATGACTTTCTTTTAACCAAAAATTAATGAAATGAAAAGGATTTTAAAGGAGATTCTCAAATTTCCACTAATATAAATTATGCTTTACTTTGAATTTAATAAATAATTATTATTCACTTTCTATTTGAATTAAACTAAAGTACTAATTGATAGGATGATTGAGGAAACATCTATAGATTTCAAATATTATCACATTTTTGAAAACTAGTGCACACATTCCTATGCTTCACATACTATGTGATTGAATTATTTTTGAATTTAAGTAATTATAGAAAAATAGATCATTGACATTTTCATGGTTATTTAGGTCCTTTTTCCTTAGTGTTTGATCTATTTTTTTAGATTTAATGATGCAATATGACTTAAATATTCACATTAAGTTCTAAATATTCAACTTATGATGTATTGTGATAGTGTTGTGAAGTGTTGTAAAACATTTCTACACTTATCTAGAATCTTTCTATTAAATGTGAAATGTTTTTTTCTATGTATTCATTCATGTTTTTGGTTTGCACAAATGACTTCAGCTTCAGGTGTAGCCACGCTCATATAAAATGACTAGAAAGATGCGCAATACGCCACATGGTGGCTGTGCAACTTATTATTTTTTTCCTTCATTCAGGAGAGAGTAGAGGACATGAGTTGACTTGTCAGATCTTCTCATGGGAGCTATATTCATAAGCTCAGGAGTTTCTTCCTTATCAACACGTCATCTCTTCACTATGAGCTATTGGTACTTCTTACGAAGCAACATATATGAGGAGTTTGATGGATTTGATTGGTCTTTCCTTTTTCTTCTTTTCTTGGTTTTTGGGGTCAAGTCTTTGAGGCAGTACCTAGGAATGATGTGATCAGTCCACTATGCATTTTTCCACACTATTATTTTTTGGGATTTGATTATTTATGAGTCTCTATCTTTGCAAAAATATCTAAAATGCATTAATGTAGAAGCTGAGAATTGATATGAAAATATCGAGGTAAACTAACTAAATATTTTTTATTGGATTGTGTGCTATCAACTATCAACACTTTGTGGTATTTACTTCTGGGATGAGGTAGCGTGTTCTTTTTTTCCCAACTATATGAGGAGGGTGGTAGAACAATAGAAAAGGATGGATTTTACTTTCTAGGATATTTTATTTTCTTAAAGAAAGTTTTCTTAAGTTTTCTTAGGCTTTCAAAGTTAGTTTCAAAAGCAAGTTACAAAATTACTTTACTTTTGAAATTTTATTTCCATTAAGGTTTAAACTTTTCTTAGATTGGCATATGACCTCTATTTGAAAGTTCATTTAATATTAAAGCACAAAATATTGATGAGATATTATAGATACTATGCATGGATGGCCTTTTTCAAGTTTCTCTCTTTATATTATTGTTTTGAATGAAACACTGTGCCTTGCAAGCTATATCTAGATAGTTTAAATAGCAGATTTCCCTGCTTTATGCTTGTGTGTTAAAGTAGTGGCTTAAGGGAACTGGACTATGTCATTGGACTTTTCTATTTTCTTGAAGGTTGTTATTTTGTTATGCTATGTTGTATTGGGAGGGAGAGTTCATGTAATTTCTGAAATATTGTTTTGTTATCATCTAAGAGATCTTTATGTTAGATTGGACCTCAGTGAACACTACCTACGAAAAGATTTGAAATTCCACACATGCTTGAAGTTAGCCTTTGTTGTTCCCTCTCTTTCCAACAATGAAGGCTTGCGGCATTCTGTGTCTATTCATATCAATCATAGGAATGATTCGGGTTTGAAATGTTGTAAAAGCTTTCACACTTTTGTGTTTTATTTTTACATTTATTTTCTTTCCCCTTATCTCAAAACCCCAAAGAAGAGCCAACTTTCTATTAAAAATCCTATAGGTATTCAGTGAGACACAATTTTTCCCCCACTCACTGAATTTCCCATATGACTGTAGAGAGGTGCAAGCTTTAATGATCAATAGTTCTTTTTCTCGCACACTGAGGACATGAAGGTTTCTGAATGCCTGATTAGAAGTTAGAAATATTTCTTGAATCAATACTTTAGTTGTAATTCAAATAAAAAATGAATAATAATTATTTATTAACTTCAAAGTAAAGAATAATTTATATTGGTGGAAAGCTAAGAATCTCCTTTAAAACCCTTTTTCATCAATTTTGGGTAAAAAAAGTCGCCAACCATACCCTACACATACTCCATCATATCATCACTTTTTGGCTCATCATGATCCTACATATACCCAACTTCTAGTACGCTCAATTACCTACCTAAATCACTAGGAGGAGAAGGCTTACAAGTTTTGTATCGCTTGTACGGAGAAATAAAGTGAGAAGTCAGAGCCTAGTATCTAGAGCTACTTCAATAAAATTTATAGCTAAAATTCTATAACCACTTCAAGCACTCCTACAGTGTAATTAAAGTTAGTCACCCCATAGTCTGTGAGCATGTATCCTACCACTCAAGCAAGTACATCAACTTTTTCTTTAATGGTAGTGGATATCATTGATATGAAGGACCTCATGAAGACATTTTCTAATGAATTGGTCATCATCAAATGACAAGAGGTGATGGTTTTAAAATAGACCACTCAAGCTTATGGTGGAGGGAAGTCATCTTATCAACAAAATTATTGTCAAGGATTCTATAGAGGATGAGGTCAACAATCCTCATCAGCAAATCAGATAGTCCCAACCACCATGCCATTGCAGACAATCAAGGATAGCCCAAATAAAGAGCTAGTCCCGGGCGAAAACAACTTGGTAGAAGATGAAAATGTCTGGTGTTTCCCATGAAGTGATAGCCATATGCCCTAAGATTTCCCAAGGGGAAATATGCATTAGAAGAAGGCCAAACAGAGAAGCAAGGGCATGCTCCCAAATGTGGATGAGTTTGGATCATACAAAATAGAGAAAACTCATTTTATAGCACAAATGCAAGGAATGTCTTTGGAACAGGAGTGAAACATTGCACTTGATCAGGCCCTTTTCTCATGGTTAGAAGAGGAAGATGCTATGTTCGCAAATGAAAATCTAATGATTGGGATTCCACAAGTGCTATCAGACTACAACACAAGATAAAAGAGAAGATTGACAAGAGAATATGTACAACAATCTCTTCCATGCCCACAACCTCGACAATTGTTCCCTCTAGAGGAGCGAGCTTCATTACCCCTCATTCAACATTTTCCATTGCCACCCAATGCATCATCGATGGAAAAAGAGGAAAAAAAAACACCAAGCCCAGTCACATTAGAATCTTTTCTTCCAAAATCAAGGGAAATACCACCATTTAAGCCTAATGTCAAAGCAGTTGGGGTGCTTAATGTGGTGGAATAATTGAATAAGGAATCATCCAATGTATTATTATGGTATGTCATATCAATTCCTAAGAATTTTTTTTTGCTTTAAGAAGCATTAAAGGTTTGAGACGAAGGTCCATAGGTGAGTGTGATTCAATAGTGTGATCAAAGTAGAAACAACAGATATGTGCTTCCTCCTTAAGCTCTGAAAGCAACAACTTATGTAGATGATTTATGCAATATAAAAGATAAGGAGGTAAGAAAAAAAAACTTTGTGCATTTATTTTTAACACTTATAATAGGAGACAATTTTTTGCATAATAATATGATTGATTCAGGGGCTAGCATGAATGTCATTCCAAAACAAGTGGTGGATGCTTTAAAACTCACATATGAGCCCCTTGAAAAGGGAATCATGCAACTAGATGGGAAGAATATCCCAACTGTTGGTCAGATAAAGGATCTATCTTTGACCCTTTCTTTTACCCAAGCCAAACAATCACTTAGGAAGTGTGATAATAGACATTTTGTCGCTCTCCAGGATGTGTCTATCAAGAGATTTCACTACCAAACATGGCAGATACCTGACACTAGATTGGTCTCACCTGATATTGAGAACCAAGCATGGGGTGAACATGAAATTTATATTCAAATATTTGCATCACAAAAACATCGTAGATGAGGAAAATCTATGTTTTGGGTTTGACTATACTCTACCTCTTAGTAGGAGAATGGCAAATTCCTAGAGAAGAGGGTATACAAGGGAGAGGCCCTTGAGGAAGAAGGTTGCTCAATCCCATTAATTTGATCCATTTGGTAGTTTCCACTTGGGTTAAGCACTTATTCCAATTTTTACTATGGGGATTAAGGTCTCCTCGAAACTATTTTTGCGGTTGATTGAAGCTGGAATGTGGGAACATCTTTAGAATGGCTATCGATTAGTGTTTGTGAATCAGAGCTCCCCAAGGCCTCCCTTTTTAGTTTTCATGCCCCAGTAATGATGCCAAATATGAAATTTTGATCCATGGGTTGATTCTATCTGTGCAAATAGATGCAAGTGAGGTACCAAATTTTAGAAATTTAGAATTAATGGCAAACTAGATTTGTGAGCAAAGGACTAAAATAAGTACAAGGCTAAGAGCTTACATATGTCATGTATGGGATCTCGTCAAAATTTTGGAAGCTTTTGATATACAAGCGACTCCTCAACCACAAAATAGTATTGTTGATTAGAATGTTTCTGTTGGATTCTAGTAAAATCGGTTCTAACTTGATAAGTGGAGTCGATGCAAACCATTATGCGATCTCCAAATCCCCTAACAAAAATAAGAAAAGGCCAATGTAAAAAATGATAGAAGACTAAAAATCAATGGGGAAGCCCCCTATAGAGACAAAAGAAAGATGAAGGATTTATGCTTCAGATATGATCTCAAAAGTTAAGACCCAGGTATAGTTCAACACACAATTGGCCTATCTGAAATACCCAAGTCCCTCTTACAAAGATAGAGGTTGGTCAACCCGAAGGTTGTGTTTTCCATGTTACAAGAGCTCAAATCAAGGGTTAGGTGCAATATCAAATTTTTGACTTGGGTATCAAGTTTGGTCCGAATTTGGAAAAGAAGTGATGAGGTTTGACTTTGTATTGATTTTCAGGACCTGAGAAGGATTTTTTGAAGAAATATGGTTCCCCAGGATGCAATAAAATTTATAGAGAGAGAACCAACCTTCATGGAATGATGATTTCCATCAATTAGGAAATGCTTTCCTATTCAAAATCATCGTCTGGATTCCCCAAAAACAAAATAACTTTTCAATGGGAAATAATTAGTGCTTCAAAAGGATCGGTCAATGAGATTATTTCTATATATTTGGGAAACATAACACTTAAAGATGACCATTTGGATCATCTAGAGAAGTTTTTTCAAGAACACTAGTGATTTGTAGAGGGGTATTTCTCGGGGAAACCCCAAAGGGAAGCTTCTCAACTTTACAAAATCAAGAGGGGAAATCCTGGCAGGACCCCAAGAGGGATCCTAAATGATAGAAAGGAGTTGTGAAAGCCTTGTCTAGGGATGATAATTTTTTATGCAAATCCCTATCAATCTTCTGAAATGGTGTGACCAACCATCGATGTTTAAGAAGAACCCACTTTTCAAGGAAAAGAAATACAATCCTCTTTGGAAACCACGATACCTAGAAGTAGCCCTGATCTTTCTAAAGATTTTCTAATCCATGTACAAAATGGTCAACACAATACAGTTTCCATGCCCACTCTAAAAGACAAAAGGGAAAATGAAGAGCATCTTGTTGCATTTTGTATGAGTGTCACAAACCCAAAGGGGGGAAAAATATATACCATTGTTGGGAAGATTATTAATCTCAACTGGAAGAAAGCTAATAACTTGGTTTTGTCACTCCGATTATACCAACAATGCTTGAGTTTTTGAATCTGAGGGCAAATTTACACGGCCATAGGATCTCTCTAAAATCCCACCAAACTACAACTCATGAGAGTAGGTTAACAAAATTGACCAACAAATTTAACCTAATTGAGCTAACTAAATGTATTGGGATAGAGTGGCAAAGAGATTGGAATAATCATTTGAGGGTTGTCCTTAGTGTGGACTGAGCAACCACCAAGAAATTTCTAAGGATTTCCCCTCATGAAGTGGCATACTGAAAGCTGGTCGAAACCTCAAGATCAAAGAAATATAGAAAAAATGCTCATGGAGCCATGATACATTGCTAGCAGACAATCAATTTTTTTTGGGGCATAAGGACTCCTAACCTAGAAACTAAAAGAAGGAGCTTTGTGTTAAAGTATGACCAACATGTTGTAAAATTAGGACAACATACAAAATTTAGAGTGCTTTCAAGATCCCCTTTTCAAAACAATGTGTGCAAAAGAAAGAACATGTAAAAACTTGAAGGAATTGAGAAAAATGCTTTAGAGATACTGATGAAATATATTTATCTAAGTATTTTCCATTAAGATACATGGTTCTTTTTAAATTTTATCGATTATTTATCATATGTAAAAAAAATTGTAATTATTATAAAATTTTGAGAGCAATAACCAAGTAACAAAAGAGATAATGGTTATATTATATATATTGAAAAAATTTACAACATAATGTATGACCCAAGTCTTAGAATTAAACATGAGGATTTATCAAGCACAATCCAACAAATCCCAAAAGAAGGTAAGTGAATAAAAGAGGTGAAAGGAAGGAAATGAGCAGAAAATAGTAAGGTCCAACCTCTAGCCATAACGACAAAGAAAAAAGAGGCTCGTTAGTAGGTTTCTCTTCTTCTCCTTTTTATTCTTCTTCTCCTTTTCATCTAATGAGTTATAGGAAGGGAAAAAAAATATGACACACATAGGCTGAGCAGGGTAGACCTAGAGTCTACTCGCTGTAAATTTGCACTAGGAAGCTAAAGTGATTTTTCTAGGCAACCCCTAGAACCCACTCCATGCAATACTCTCATAGGAAAAAAGTGGTTGTTGGTTGAGAGGAACAACGGTGCGTCTCGATGTCCATGATGTGGAAATTAGTGAGGAAGGGCAACCAGGGTATGTCTGCACCAAAATCCACATACTGGAATAGGTCCATGGTGTATAGAATGCCAACTCCAAGGATGGTCACTCACTATCTCACCAAGTCCTTCAATTAGTGAAGTGTCAAAAATTTTTCTAGCATAGCTCAATTATCTAGGAGCTAGACACATTCAGGTCCAATAGTGAAGACACAAAGTGGGAGAGCACATTGTAGTTGCTCCAAAGTCAGTTATTGTTGGTAACTTAGTCTGTGCTGACTACCCACTAGCAATTCTTCACCAAAAACTTGATTCAGCTGACGATAAGCTCTCCTACGGAGCAATTATGTGGTCTCCATGGAAGGAGTTGAATAGAAGTACCTAGGCCTACAAAATCCTTACAAAACAAAAAATTATGAGAAAGAACTAAGCGTAAGGCTAGCTAACTTAGAGAGCTATATGTTCAAATGAGTCAAGTAAAAGTTTGCACAACTATATATAGATACAATCCAACCAACGAACCCAACCATCTGGATGTCCACTTTTGGCCAAACAACAAGGGGAAGTTCTAAAGCAAAAAAAAAAACATTGGATAAATTATACAATGGATTTGATGGAATTCCTTGAGAAATAAATTTAGGCATTGGGAGTAAATTCCCTCATTTGTCAATAGTCGACATGTGTCTTTCACCATCATCAGTGCCAGCTAGTTCACTAACAGGAAAAGACATGAATTAACATGCTAAAATTCTGACAAATTAATGGGCACATCTTTTCGAAAGTACCTTTTGTCACCTCAACACACTCCATATGACAAAAAGAACTCTTTGCGATGCAATAAATTCTATTGTAAAATAGGCAGTGAAGACAATGTACTAATTCCATCCTCATGGCTTTCTTGGCATTCCCAAGAGATATGGATCCCATATCCACATGTATCACCCTAGTGGCAACAATTAATGGGCTAGTGATAGTGGTATAGTGTTATACATGTACGAGTCAAAATTAATTGCATTCAAAAATATATTTTTTTCTCTAAAGTAGAAAAAGGAAAGTAGTAGCTATTACCAGAGAAGCTCTACAACTTTTTCGTACAATCATGGTAGAACCATCTACCTCTAGTAGGAAAGATGAAATTCTTAATTTAGGAGACCTAGGTATGCTGATATTTTTAGCTAGTATTCATTATTCAATGCCCCAACACCAGAAGAAGGACCATTCAAGTGTTGTAGAAGGGTTCAATATGATAAAAATATCAAAAGAGAATTAGTGCAGTACATCACTAACAATGTCTTTGACCCCTAGTTATCCACCAACACTAAAAATATTAGGGAAGGTATGTTTCAAAGGATGTTGGAGCATGAACCTACAAATGGTTTTGAAACTTGGCTCTGGAAAAGGGGTTTGCCACAGTTTATGCTGCTAGTGATGCAATCATGCTCAGAATTGGTTGATGCATGTGCAGAAAGGTTCAACAGGAATACAAAGCTTGTTGAGGGTCATGGAGTCAAGGTTACCATTTCTGCTAAAGCTATAGAGGATATGTTGTGTAACCCTACAAGCTAGGATGTTGAGCCTTTCAATTAGGAGAAAATGTATTCCTTAGGAGAAGATATGTTCAAACAAACAAGTTTCAATGAAGATGAAACAAAGGGAAGGCCGCAGAGAGGGAAAATCTGCTGGCCTCTTTCACAAATTTTTTTAAAGAGGGATATGAAATCCATATTCTCAATGTTGGCCTAGGGTTTTGGCCTTGACGATGGTGAAGAGGTCAACCCATTCCATTTTTCCCTAGGCCTCACACGAAAAAGGGAAAGGGTCCAATGTTCTTATGATTTTGTTGAGTTAATAGCTAGGAATATGAAGCTATAGTTGAGGAACTACAATGTTGAAACCAAATTCAAGTATTCCTCTATTCTTGTTCATTTATCATTACATCAAAATTTTGAATGGATGGGGAGGAATGTACCTATGTCTAGGACATTTGAGAGGGGTTATATCCAACCAATTTCTATATGGACCCCTATGTTTTCAAGAATAGGAGATTGTTATCATTTAATTTTTTGAGGCCAATTCTCCAAGATTTTTATTTAGCCATGTTGGTCATTTCTCTCAGGAGGTAGTACAGTGGATGGAGCATTCACCTATCCTAGTGGATTATTTCTTGGGTGAAGATTTTACGTTTCTTAGATTTCATGGTTTTTCAGATGAGGTTTTCTGACTCCCCAAATATATGATGGACCGAACCTTTGCATTAGAAGCATGCTGACAGGTATCTACCATCGACAAGATTTATAGTAACAGGAAGAATAAAACTAATATTTTTTATCTTCCTCTCACAATTACAAAGAGTTGGGTGAACCATAGATTTTTGGGTGTTGTAGGGATCTCTAACACTTCCAGGGTTTTTCACCTAAAAGGAGAGAGAAAGAGTCCAAAAATCAAGGGGGTTCATTCAAATTATGTAGTGTGTGATAGTGTCTATGGTAAATGAACTAAACTAAATGCAATTAACTAATCTAAATGAATTCAAATGGATGCAAGACTAAAATCTAAGCTATGTTTGAAAATACAATGTGATATGAAAACATTAACAAAATGAATGAAATCTACAAAACAAAAAAGAATGAATAATATTAGAGTTCACCTCGCCTTGAATTGAAGTTGTTGGAATGTCTAGAAATGTAGATTGAAATTACAGAAAATGCACTGATGGATTCATTCGCCAAGGGTGGTGAATCAGTCCACTGTCAAGTGAAAACTATCATAAACTTGTTTTTCTCTATAGGGATCTTGGATTTGACAAAATCTTGATTTTGGATGTCAGGGTTGACTCATTCGCAAAGGGTGGAAAATTAGTCCAATCCTGAATTTGTTGAAGTACAGTCAACAACTCTACAACTTCAGATTTGTCAAATCTTGAATGTTGGGTTGTTGAGGTCAGATTCTGTAGAAAATGGATAGAAAGTGCTTAGAAGAGGAGAAAGGATGATGTAATGTCTTGAAGAGATCAATTGACTTGATTCCCCTTTTTCAACACCTTTTAGACCTATTCAATCTACAAATAGCACATACAAAAAGGGGGGAAATATTGGTGAGTTAGAAAATAGGGGTTTTCCTTGATCAAACCCCACTTTGGTATTGAAACCCAATAAAAATATATGAAATACAACATAAAGGATAAATGAATAACATAGATTATTACAACTTACCTCAAAACCCTTGAAGATGCAAATCTGAATCAATGTCAATGGCTGCTCCAAAATGCTTCAATGATTGTTTAATGATCTATTGTAAAAGAATTGACAAAATGTTATGCTTGAATGCTTAGAGAATGTTTGATGGATATGCTTTGATACTTGGAGATGGATAATAAATGTTAAAATGAGGTAGAATTAGCTTACTTATACCATTCTTGTGTCTTAGTACCAAGTATACATCATTATAGGCTGACATCAGGTGAAAATGAATAAAATTCGGAAAGAAATTTAAATTAATTTGATTTTTGTGTCAAGGCGGACTCATTCACCACCCATGGAAAATGGTTCCAACCTTGATGTTTTTTTCAAGTGTCAGGAATTAAATGCTATTCAATCTTGTGTGCCAGGGTATCATTCAAAAATACACTTAAATAAACCATATGAGTGCATAAAGAGGTCCAACAAGACATGAGAAAAGTGCAAAAAAGGGGGAAATTCCTAAAAAGTGTGAATCTCGATAACAATACTTAGCAACACTTTAAAATATGACTCGTTGATGTGTCAAATGGTTATTTTTAGGTGAATTGTATTAAATAGAGTCTAGAATGATGTAGACATATGTCATACAACACTTGACAACACATTCACAAGACTTCAATATTTAATATTAGCATTAAAAAAAAGTATGTTCAAGCCATGTTGCAATTAAAAATTAAGACAATACATGCAAAAAATAATTAAACAAGACCTAAAAGACTATGAAAATGACAAAGGGCCATTTTTCTATAGCACATTTAGCCCCCACTTTAGTGAGAGTAAGAACTTGCTTCAAACTCGCACTAAAGTAGACATGAACATCAAAAGGAGGAAGGGTTAAAATGTACTTACATTAGAAAGATGGAATAACAACAAACAAGAGTGATGATCAAGCCCCCAGGATGAAGATCCCATGGAAAACCAAACATAAGGACAAAGGAAGACACAAGTCTTGAGACATTAAAATGAAGCTTTGATCATCAATCCAACATGTTTGTGAATCGTATCTAGGAAAAAAAAGATGTGTACTCACTCTGGGCCTACAAACTTTTGGATCATCCACTGGGTGAAAAGGGCCAAGAGAAAAAAGAGAAAAAAGAGTAACATACACTAGTTTGCATGCATTCAAAAACACAAAATTGACTACGGGGAAAAGTCATGCTGCTAGTTGGGCTTCCCACTAAACCATGCCAAAGTTATACCACCTGATAACTTTAACAAGGTGCCACAAAAAGGAAATGCAAATATAATTTTTTAAAAATTTCATGAGATAAACAAAACTCCATATGCTTATAACTTATGAACAAAATGCAATGGCACAATAGGAATGAAAGCTATATTATACAAGGTGGCCAAATAAATTTTTTAATAAATGTAAATGTAAAACTTTGTTCAAGGGAGTCTTATTCAATTTATGTAAGGTCAATCATTTAGGGAACATTGTATCTAATGTCTCCAACAAAGGAAAAATCAAAAGATAATAAATTCACAACTTAGGGGATGCAGTGCATTGCATCAAGCCACCAAGAGGAATATAGTATGCTAAGAGAGATCACACTTATGAAGGACATTATACCCAATGTCGTCCACAAAGTAATGAACATCATATAAATGACAAAAACTATGCAAAGAACATGAAGTGAAATATGGTGTTGTATACTTCCAACTTTAAAGTAATTGCTACACCTTGTTTGCGAGAAATTTCTTTAAAGTAGAAGAAAGAAAATGCAAAATTAAAAAAACACATGAGAGCAAACTAAGAAAGCTCTATTCCAAGTCATATGTTTCAAAGCGAGGCTTTGTCATGTCAAGGAAAAATGAAAAGAAAATAAAAATGAAAGGGAGTTTCCACCTAGAAAAGAAAACACACCAAAACATATAAGGGATCTATGTATTTGGGGTTAGTATGTTTTGTGTTGCAATGTTTTTATGAAAGAGCACAAAACTATCATCATCCCCCAAAGAAATAGAATGAAAAAGAATAGAGAGAGAAAAAAAATGAAAATAGATTCATTTTGGCTTGGGAGATGGTCTCAATGTCTTGCATCATCCCCAAAAGCAAAACACAAGTGAAAAAAAAAATGAAAAATGAAAATGGCTTTTGGGTCAACATGAAGGAGAGATTTCAGTCTCAATGCCTTGCATCATCCTCAAAAGGAAAACAGAAGAAAAATTAAAAATGAAAAGGAAAGACACCTTGTCAGTTAACATGGAAGAGACTAAGGGTGTCTCTATGCTTTGCATCATCCCCAAAAGGAAAGACACAAAACAAGAAAGAAAAGACAATTTTATGACACGTAGAAGAATAGAGATACGAATAGAATAAGTGTATGAATAGAAAGAATAACATCAAACACATGATACAAGGGAACACGATATGCACATGAAAATGAATGTATAAGAGAAAAGTAATGAATATGCAAGGAAAAGGAAAATCAATTATCGAATAGGTCATTAGTCTCCCAATCATGATCATCAAATTATAAGGGTAGTTGACTATCTAATGGAGGAATTGCAAGTGCCATACTAGGAGAGTCACTAGGTTACACACTTGGTATAATATATTTGTCATCTAGGCTCATAGAAGAGGAAAATAAAGCATTCAAATCAGTATGCACCTCTTCATCAATTCTAGCTACCTCTTCGTCATCATCCTTGTCAAGATTAATGAATACAGGAGGATGAAGAGTGATCTCCAAAGAGGGGTGAATCAATAAAGGTTTGTGTGGGATAGGTTTAGGTTGTTGGGATGAAGGAGGTGGAGTGTCATGTGGTATGTCAGGGGGAATATTAGGAATCACTTCCGTCAAGGGAAGAGGTTGATTTTCTTTGTTTGTTTCAGTTTTTGATTGTCTAGTGAGAAAACATCGATGTTGTCAATGCTCTCTAGCAACTTGATTTTGTCTAAGTTTGTTATGAATTTGTTGTGGTGTCAAGATGGATTGATCAACTTGAGGCTCTTTCTTTTTAGAAGGAGGTGGATCAATCTCTTTCTCTTTAACTTTATAAACTTGTTCTAAGGTAGGGTTGTGAAGTTGGGCTATTCTCAACCTCTCTAAGTTGTTTAGATGAAGGGGTTAAAGAATCTAGATGTGATGAAGTCGATAAAGGATGATTATTGTTTGAGGGAGTGTCATGCATGGTTTCATCTATGATAAGAGGTTTTGAAGTAGGTGGGGAAACACCACTAAGAGACAAATCAAAAATCCTTTTAGCTTTAAAATTTTGGTAGGAAATGAAGAAGGAGTCTTTTCTAGGTGTGATAGGTTCAATGGGTGTGGGCCAAAAGGCTTCTAGGGAAAAGTTACCTTTGGAGTATAAGGGATTGAATAGACTATGATGGATGGTAATAAATTCATTGTCATGTAGAAACTTTAAGCACTTGTGAAAGACTGGTGCGACCGCTTTCATTGCACGAATCCAAGGATGACCTAGCTGCAAACGAAATTGTCAGATTGTGAAATAATAGAAAATATCACCTCAAGAGTTTTTGCTCCTATTTGCAAAGATAGCTCGATCAATCTGATTGTATGGAAAGAAAAACCATTATGAGTTTTTATCCATGTAGTTGGTTTATCGTATACATCTTCAAATAAATTATGTAATACCAAGAACTCCTCTATGATTATGTTTTCACCACAAGTGGGATCTATTAGCATCCCATTAGTGGGCTTATCATAGATTTTTCCAGCAATGTAGAGAGGACCGTTAGGAAGTTTTAGTAATATATCTTTGTCAGAAAAGGTAATATTAAGAGATTTATTAGCATTTCCCTTACGAGGGATAATGTTTATCGTAGCCACAAGATCATTCATAGGACTACATTCAAAATCCATCCAAGATATGTTAGTTTGATCAATATGTGTATCAATAGTCATTACATCAGGTTTAAAAGGTTCACTAGCCTTCACAAATGAAGTTGTATATTTAGGCATAAGGTTGGTAAAGATTTGCAATTTTTTATTAGGTGGTGTGAAATATTTGTTACTTCTATCCATGATGGTGAAGTGTCCTAAATCAATGAGGTCTTCAACAAGATGTTTAAGACACTTGCAATGTTCAAAGTCATGCCCATTCTGATGAAAAAGGTGATAATAAGCATTAGGTCTGAAAGAGGGTGGTAGGGGTTGGTTTGGATCAAGTGGACGAATAGGTGGCAAAGTGATCATATGTTTTCCAAGTAATTGGTTAATGTTATTATTGAGGGAATCAGGTAAAGGAGTGAATTTTCTATTAGGGTCCCCATATTGATAAGGAATAGTGGATTTAATAGCAGCCATATAATTTTGAACAAGTTGGTACCTAGGCTGTGATTGTGAAGGTAGATTAAATTGTAAGAAGCTTTTGTTTGATCATCAAAAGTTATGATTATTATTGTTGTTGTTTTGGTTGTTATTATTGTTTTCAAGTTTGTATGTTCGACTAGAAGTGGATTGGGAATCACGACTTGAAACTGAATTATGATATTCACACAAAGTCATGGATAAATGCATGAACGAAGGGAATCTCATCATCGTTAACTTGTCCTGAAGGTTTCTATGCAAATTCTCAATGAACATATTCTGTAGATCTTAGCATCAATTTTGGAATAGACATTGATATCATGAAATAAAATCAGTAATCTTTCACCTGTGTGTTATTTACATCACATCATATTGGCCATAGTTTTCTTAGGTTGCATATGAACTTGGAAGTTTCTTATGAAGGCATCCACTAACTCATTAAAGGAGAGGATGGAATGATTAGGAAAATTTGAAAACCATTCTAAAGGACTATCTTTTAAAGTCCTAGTTAAGAGCTTTGCCAAGAGTCTCTCATTGATGACAAATTCACTACATAGGGCTATGAAAGCATTGACATGGTTAATAGGATCTCCTTTACCTCCATATTTCTCAAATCAAAGCATTTTTATCCCTCACGACAACAGGGTATGAAAAATCTCTAAGGATAATGGACTACTACAGACATGATATGTAATAGGAGCAGATTGACCTTAGCTAATAGTAGAAATTTGGTGTTGCATGGATGATACTGTGTTAAGGGGTTGGGTAATAACGGGATCATGTTATGTAGATTGTGATGGAAAGGAAAAGGGTGATGGAGTATAAGGAATAGTAAGTGAAGTGAAAGGAATGGTGGAAGGTGAAGTGAATGGAATGGTGTAAGGCGTAAAGGTGGTTGAAGGGATTTGAGATGCCACAAGAGAGGAAGGAATGCTAGATGGAACTATGAAAGGAGTCACATAACTAACCTATTGTAAAGTAGTAGTGACTTGTGGTGGGGTATAGGTGGGAATGGATGGAATAGTTAAAGGGGGAGGAACTTGATATCCTCCATGATTAACATTAGGGATTTTGGATTGATTATTAGGAGGAGCATGTTTATTACAAATATCGACAATCTTCTTAACGAAAAGAAAAAAATCATCATGTTCGAGTAACCAATGAAGGTTTTCAATGGCATGAATGGTAGTTTGGGAAACATTCTCAAGGGCCAAATCATGTTGTAAGTGTCCAAATTCTTTATGAATATTAATCCTATCTTGAGAGTTGTTTTGAGTTTCATCTTGGATTAGTGAAAGCGTGAAGGCATAGTAGTATTTTCAGTACCTAATCCTCCATTGTCCATACTAGGAGTAGGAGCTCATGAGCTCCCAAGGTCCACAATGAAAGTGCTATTGTGGGAGGCCATGAGTCTAGAACTTCTTCTCACCAAACTATTGTGAATGGAATACCAAACACTCATACAAGTACTACGAAGGGGAAAGGTGAGTCAAATGCAAGAAAACTAGAGGATATTAATGCTTAAGAACTAAACTACTGCTAATTGTAAGATGAAAAGTATAGAAGAAAGAATGCAGGAAAGACTAGAAAAAACATAGAAAGTAAATGTTGAAAAATCAGAAAAAGGACTAATTCACCCTAGGTGGCGAATGAGTCCAACTATGCAAATTTTTTTGTGATTTTTAGAAATTTTAAATGAATGCAATACAAAATAAGAATGCAATTATCAATACAAAATGAAAAATGTTTTTATTTTTCAATTTATATGATATGCAATAATGAATTATAAATGATCTTTTACTAATGCAAACAAAAGAACTAAACTGCAAAAAAAAATCAATGAATTGTAATGCAAAATGAACTTTAACATGCAATGCTAATAAAAAAAAAAGTGCAAAGTGCTCGAAATTCAGGTTCACCAGAATGAACCATAGCTTTTTGGGTGGTCTAGGGATGTCTAACACTTCTAGGGTTTTTCACCTAAAAGGAGACAAAAAGAGTCCAAAAATCAAGTGGGTTCATTCAAATTATGTAGTGTGGGATAGTGCCTATGGTAAATGAACTAAACTAAGTGCAATTAACTAACGTAAATGAATGAAAATGGATGCAAGACTAAAATCTAAGCTATGTTTGAAAACACAATGTGATATCCAAACATGAACAAAATGAATGAAATCTATAGAACAAAAAAGAATGAATGATATCACAGTGAACTTGGGCTTGAATTGAAGTTGTTGGAATGTTTCAAAATGCATATTGAAATTATAGAAAATTCATTGGTGCACTCATTTGCCAAGGGTGGTGAATTAGTCCACTATCAAGTTAAAACTGTCAAAAACTTGTTTTTGTCTGCAAGGATCCTAGATCTGAAAAAATATTGATTTTGGACATCAGGGTGGACTTATTCACCAAGGGTGGTGAATCATTCCAATCCTGAATTTTTTCAAGTATAGTCAGCAAATCTGCAACTTCAAATCTGTCAAATCTTGAATGTCGGGTTGTTGAGGTTAGATTATGTAGAAAACTAACAAAAAGTGCTTAGAAGAGGACAAATGATGATGTAATGTCTTGAAGTGCTCAATTGACTTGATTCCACTTTTTGAAACCTTTTAGACCTGTTAAATCTATAAAATAACACATAGAAAAAGGGGGGAAATGTTGTTGGGTTAGCAAATAGGGGTTTTCCTTGGTCAAACCCCACTTTGGTACTCACACCCAATAAAAATATATGAAATGCAAGGGAAAGGATAAATGAATAACATAGAGTATTACAACTTACCTCAAAACCCTTGAAGATGAAAATTCAAATCAATGTCAATGGCTGCTCCAAGATGCTTCAATGATTGTTTAATGATCTATTGCAAAAGACTTGACAAAATGCTATGCTTCAATCCTTGATGGATGTGCTTTGATACTTGGAGATAGATAATGGATGTTAAAATGAGGTAAAATTAGCTTACTTATACCATTCTTGTGTCCTAGTACTGAGTATACATCATCATAGGCTGACATCAAGTGTAAAAATGAATAAAATCCCAAAATAAATTTAAATTATTTTGATTTTTGTGTCAAGGTGGACTCATTTGCCTCCCATGGCGAATGGGTCCAACCTTGAGGGTTTTGAAGTGTAAAGAATTAAATACTACTTAATGTTATGTGTTGGGGTATCATTCAAAAATACACTTAAAATAAACCTTATGAGTGCATAAAGAAGTCCAACAAGACATGAGAAAAGAATGCAAATAAAGGAAATGCCTAGAAAAGTAAATCTTGATAACAAGACTAAACAACACTTTAAAATAGGACTTGTTGATGTGTCAAATGATATTTTTAAGGTGAATTGTATTAAATAGAGTCTAGAATGATGTAGAAATTTTTTACAACACTTCACAACACATTCACAAGACTTAATTATGTTTAATATTATCATTAAAATAAGCATGTTCAAGCCATGCTACAATAAAAATTAAGACAATACATGCAAAACATGATGAAACAAGATCTAAAAGACCATGAAAATGACAAAGGGCCATTTTCTATGCCTGTCGGGTTGTATTGACTAAATGGAAAGTTGTAAAGGAGATTAAAAATTTTCTAGTGGCTCTAGGGTTGGTCCTCTTTTGCGATAAATGGATTATAACTAGATGGGCATTTCAGCTTAAGGCACTAGGTTCGAGATTATTTCTCAAGGAGAAGAAATCCTAGTTAGGAGAGTGCATAAAAATACATTGACCTAGCCCACATTCTAGAGGAGTGGCCAAAATGGCTAAGTTTTTATGAGCCTCAGGCACAGTATGAGAGGAATCTCCAAATGAGCAAGTCACTCAATGCACAATTGATTTGAAATGAATGGTCAAAAAGAAAGAAGGCATACTTTTGGAGGTTCCAAAAAGAAATGAGAAATCTAGATGCATTGTTTGGTAGCTTTCCACTTGATGAGGAATTTGAAGAATTATATGATAGGGAAGACATATCCGACAATAGCAATCCTAAGAAGAGCCATAGAATCAACGAGGAGTAGGTTCCACTCCTGATTCCTAGACCTTGAGAATCTGACATCTGAAGAGATTTAGTCCAAGGGGGTCTAAAAGTTTTGTCTATCTCTCATGCCCGAAGTAAAGGAAAGGGTCAAATGTCAAAGGATCTTGTAGCTAGATAATCCCAGAATATGCAGGATCATCATGGAAAAAACAAGCCCTTAAGTAGCAAAAAAAATAGAAAAATCAGAGTTAGGCAACTTGACATAAAAATTTGAATAAGTTATCTATATTATTTCAAAAACATGTAAGAATAGAATTTGTATTAAATTAAATGTAGTTCCTAAACTACTAGGTTTGTTTAAAAAAAACTAAAAATATATTTGGTGAAAATTTGAAATTTCAATCGCGGTAGTACTTAAATTTTAGGGAGAAAAATAAGTAGGTGTTTATTGACCACCTAACCATAATAAAATGATAATATATTTTATAATATTTTAGATATAGGTAAGAGGACTCATGTCCCAATGTGATGCATATTTTTGTAATTTTTTTTCCAAGTAAATAATTAATTATTAATTTTTTAATTACAAATTTTAAAATATAAAAAAATTGTATAATACGACCACCTTAGCTTGGTTAAAATTCATGAAATTCAATTTTATTTTTTAATCCTATAGTATATGAATCATAGAATGTAAAACATGTTTTGGATTCAAAATGTGATATTGTTTGATAGCTATAGATGTTTTCAATGGTTTATCTATCGGGACTTTATTCATAATTTGAATAGAAAATGAATAATAATTACTTATTATATTCATAGTAAAGCATAATTTATATTGGTGGAAAGCTAAGAATCTCCTTTAAAAACTATTTTCATTTCATCAAATTTGGGTAAAAGCCATTAGCCACATACCCATCATATTGCCACTTTTGGCCCATCATGATCTTGCACATATCCAATCAACTTATGTTGATTCTGGTCATTCAAAGTGAAGGAGGATCAAATATTTGGGTGCTCCTGAAATTTTGGTCCAACATGAAGAAGAAGTGGAGTATGCCTTGCAAAATGTTTCATCCACTTTGGCTCAGGTAAGTTTTGCTCCCCCTCTTCCTATTTCTATGTCTCTAGTAAATCCCATGCCTCCTTCTATCAAGGGAATCCTCCATCTTTGACTTCCCAATTTTTAGTGTTAAATGCACCCCCTGCCATTGTTAATGAACTGACTGAAGCTATTCCCTACATCAAAATGGCACCATCCATTGCGGCCACTTCCAGACCATTAGCCACGTTGTCAAAAGCCCCATCGAAAGAATTGAAACCACTACTTTTCCTATTACTCCTGACTCGTCTAGTTCTAGGAAGGCACCTCTCCATCAGCCTGTTTATGTGTTCATTCCTATTGTTTCCCCCTTGGTATATTGGGCATTCCACCTTTTTATTTTACCATGCTTCCCTTTGCATGCCCCCATGCTCACACATTTGAATTTTCCCCACCACCACCTTTTTGGGTTCCCCCCTGCTGCCCCCATTGTGGCTCAGAGTGTCAATATCCCTCAAAATCTTTAGATTCATTTTGGCGCTACCAAACTAGTCTAAAAGGCCAAGAAGCAAATTTTTTTTTTGAAAAGTGCCAAGGATCTTGCCTTTAAAATGATTGAGGCCTATTTCAATGAAGAGAAGAATTCTCTACTAATTACCACTATGAAGCTGCTCATTTCAAAGCCTAAAGGACAAATGCAGATGGAAGACTATGATATTCATGTTGTGGGCCTGGACTTGAGTGAGACACACCCATGCAATAAAATGGTCCTTTCCAGGGCCACTTCGAGAGTATTATATGCTAATTATGAAAGGTTGGATAGGTGATTGAGAAAGCATGAGGTAGAGTTGGAAAATATAAAAGGAATAGTAAGCAAAAGTACTACAAAATGAAGTTCAAGCTAAAGAAGCTGAGGTAACCTACATGAAACAAATTTAGGGCCGGCAAGGAGAAGCTACTAGATTTCTTATAGATGCTAAAAAAAATAAGGTTCAGCTTCAAGCTGAAAATGAGAATTTGAAGAGAGAGCTAAGTGATGCCCGATATCAAATTTTTGACAATCTTCAGAGAATGCAAATAGAGGTAGAAGATTCAAGTCAAGAGGTTGGACGACTGAGCTCCAAGTTGGAAAAAACTCTTTGAGAGAAGGGTCAAATGGAAGATAACACCAAGGAAAGAGAGGTTCTATTTAACCAAGAATTAGCCATTGCGAGAGGTTCATGACCTCTCTCTATAGGGAGAATACTGATTGCTATGCATTGAGAGCAGATAGCAACTGGAGTGTGTGTTCTAGGATCATCCTTGCAATTTCTAAGGGATGTTCAGGAACTGAATGCCAAGGTTGGTCTGATGGTTGATCACTTCATACAAAAATGTTCACCACAAGTGGCAGATTCTGAGAGCTTCATCTCTAAGCTAAGTATCGCCATTGATCATGTTCATTATTGAGCTAGAATTCCTAATCGATGAGCCATCTCCGTCAACACCAATGAAGTCATCAATTGTCATAGAGTTGTGGAAAGGTACAAGGATTATTAGATGGTGTTGAACAAATGGGTCATGGAAATTAGGAAGGAATTTTCCGCTTTGGTTGGGTTTGGGTTGCCTCCTCTCCTTTCACTAGATGGAAATGTGCTACCAATGGAGCAAATCAATGATGTAATCTAATGCAAGATCTAGGCTCCCGCAAAGCTTCTAGTCTTTAGTGTCACACTCACAGTTTATGATATTGAGGGCGAGAACTATCCTATTTCTCAATGTTGTTATCACCTAGGTACTACCTATTCCAAGTGGGGGTTCATCTCTTTTAAAGAGATTTTTGATCTCAAGAAAGCATATAGAAAAATCTGAACCCTTGTTCTACTGACTGATGTGGATTGGTAGGTCCAGTATGTTTCCTTCATTAAACTCTAAGAACAACTAGAGGCCTAGGTTCACATCTATGCAAAGCAGAGACCCCTGTGAGTCACCAAAGCTATGGAACATTTTCTCCCTTCATTCATTTCTCTTTTTGGTTTGCATAAATGACTTTAGCTTCTGGTGCACCCGCACTCAAATAAAATCATTGGAAATATGCACAATATTGCACGTCATGGCTGTGTAGCTTTCATCTTTTTCCTTTCTTTCAAGAGAGAGTAGAGGACATGTGTTGACTCATCAAATTTTCTCTTGGGAGTTATATTCATGAGCTTGGGAGTTTTTTCCTTATCAACATTTCATCTCTTCACTATGGGCTTTTGGTACTTCCTACGAAGCAAAATATATGAGTAGTTTGATGGAGATGGCTAGTCTTTCCTTTTTCTTCTTTTCTCATTTTTTGGGATCAAGTCTTTGAGGCGGTGCCTAGGAATGATGTGATCGGTGCACTAGGATTTTTTACAGGATGTTGTTTTTTGGATTTGATCATTTATGAGCCTTTATCTTTGCCAAAATATGTAAAAGAAATTAATACAGTAGCTTAGAATTGATGCGAAAATATTTGGGCAACCTAGCTAAATATTTTTTATTGGATCATGTGCTATCAATTCTCAACACTCGATAGTATTTACTTTTGGGCTGAGGTAGTGTATTCTTTTGTTCCCAACTATATGAGGAGGGTGGCAACATAGTAGAAAAGGATGTATTTTATTTTCCAAAATATTTTCTTTGCAAAAAGAAAGTTTTCTTATGTTTTCTTAGGGTTTTAGAGTTAGTTTCAAAAGCAAGCTACAAAACTACTTTACTTTTGGCACTTTATATCTATTAAGGTTTAAACTATTGTCAAATTTGTATCTGACCTTTGTTTCAAAATTCATTTAATTTTAAAGCATGAACTATTGACCAAGGAGAAATTCTTGATATTGTGCATGTATAGCCTTTTATAGGTTTCTTTCTTTATATCATTGTTTTGAATGAAACACAGTGTCTTGCAAGCTATATCTAGATATTTTAACTAGCAAATTTCCATTCTTTATGCTTGTGTGGTAAATTAGTGGCTTAAGGGAACTGGACTATGTCATTGGAGTTTTCTCTTTTCCTGAAGGTTGTTATTTTGTTATTCTATGTTGTATTGGGAGGGAGAGTTCATGTAATTTCTGAAATATTGCTCTTTTATCCCTTGAAAGATCTTTATGTTTGATCAAACCTCAATGAACACTACCTATGAAAAGATTTGAAAGTCTACACTATGCTTGAAGTTAGCCTTTGTTGTTCATTCTCTTTCCAACAATGAAGGTTTGTGGTGTTCCGTGTCTATTCATATCAATCATAGGAATGATTCGGGTTTGAAATGTTGTAAAACCTTTGGCACATCACCCTTTTTGTTTTATTTTTACATTTCTTCTTTTCCCCTTATCTCAAAACACCAAAGAAGAGCTGACTTTCTATAAAAATCCTAGAGGTGTTCCGTGAGATGCAATTTTTCCCCCACTCGCTAAATTTCCCATAAGACTATTGAGAGGCGCAAGCTTTGATGATCAATCACCTTTTTATTCATCATAAAGTCCTAGTTTAAAGTGTTGTAAAATCTTGTAACAATATTTCATGCTTTTCTAGGCTTATTTTCACCATTTATACCTCTCTTATGTCTTAGATGACTCCTTTATGCACTTATAGGTCACATTTAAGTGTATTTTTGAATGTAAACTTGACAAAAAAAATTAAATACATTATTATTCCTAACACCCACTTACAAGCCTATCCTAACACCCACTTACAAGCCTAGGGTGGGACCCATTCACCATGGGAGGTGAATGAGTTCCCCTTGGCTCCAAATTCAAAATAATTCAAATTTTCTTTCTAGTTTTTATTCTAAAATACCTTATGTTGGCCTATGATGTATTTTTTGGAAAATTAGGGCATAATTGTGTATAAATATGTTTTTTTCTCTCATTATTCACCCCACATTCATCTTAATCCATTCAAGCATTCAAGCATTTCATCTCTCTAAGCTTTTTACATCCTTCCATTAAGCATTAATCAAGTACTTTGGAGTATCCATTGTTATATCTTTAGATTACTTCAACAAGGGTTTGGTAAGTGATAGCATTTCCATGTTATTTGTTTATCATTCTCTTCATATATCATTTTATTATCTTGGGTATGATTACCAAAGTGGGGTTTGACCAAGGTAAACCCCTATATCCTAACCCTCAACCATTTTTCCCCTCTTGCATGTGTGTTTGCAAACTTTTGTATGTGGATTTATCAGGAAAAGGTGTTGAAAGGTGGTCAAGAGGTCAACAAAGTATTTCAAGTCAACTAAACCCTATTTCAAGCTTGGAGAAGTCCTACAGTTCATTTTTTGCAAATTTGACTCCAACAACCTGACAAGAAGAGAATTGCAAATCTAGGCCACAGTCCTGATTTCTGAACTTGTAGAATCTTGGAAGAGAATTGATTCACCATCTGTGGCGAATGAGTCCCACCCTAAGGATAAAAAGGTGATTTTTTTCAAATTTCAGTTCTCGACTATTAGAAAGCAATTTTCAGGTGTTTCTGTCAATTGCAAGACTAATTCACCATCAGTGGTGAATGAGCCCCATTGTTGATTTACCTTGATCTCTATCAAATTTTAGAATATTCCAAATTCTCCCAGGTGCACTTTGTTTATCTCTATTTAGCTTTATTCAATTCTTTTCACATTTTCTACATCCCTCACTGTGTTTTCAAACATTGCATTTTACATTGGTTTTGCTTTCATATTTAGTCAATTTCATTACTTAGTTGCATTTACAACATTTCATTTAGCTTCATTTACATCATATAATCTTCTATTTGAGTGAACCACGCCAATTTTTATAAGGATTATGACATTAGGGGATTTTATCTCTCTCCTTTTAGGTGAAATATCCTAAGTGGGTAAGAGGACGTAGAACCTTCCCTTTCCATACATAAAATTGTTGGTTCAATTTCCTGAAGTTTTGACCATATTAACCCGGTCAGACATGATTTTTTTAAATTTTTTAAAAATGTAATAAAAAAATCATAATTATTATTTACTTGGGAAAAAATTACAAAAATATATGCATCACATCAGGACATGAGTCCTCTACTTCTATATAAAATTTTATAAAAAAATATTATCATTTTATTGTTGTTAGGGTGGTTAGACAAACACTTACTTCTTATTTTTTCCCTGAAATTTAAGTACTACTCCATTGAAATTTCAAATTTTCACCAAATAGATTTTTTTTAAATAAACCTAGTAGTTTAGAAACTACATTCAATTTTCTATAAATTCTATTCTTACACATTTTTGACATAATATAGATAACTTATTCAAATTTGTATGTCAAGTTTCTTACTCTGATTTTTCTAAATTTCATTGCCACTTAAGGGCCTGTCTTTTCCATGATGATCATGCACATAACTTTAAGTATACTAATAGTATATAAATGAAGTTTCATCAAACCTCTACTGTATCAGACCATATGAAGAATGCACGAGAAAACAAAGTAAAAATAAAAAATGGCTCAACATGGGAAGGAAGCCTAAATGCCCCAAACACTTTACATCATCCCCCATTTTTTGAAAATCAAAACACATAATAGAGGAAGAATGATGATACAATAAGAAGAAGGTTTACAACACATAGTCACTCCTATATCCAAGCACAAACTAGGGTGACAAGGGTCATCCGAGAACACATAATGCAAGCATGGGGGAACACATCACAACACACACACACCTAAGCTAAAGGTAAAGAAGAGGCCTCACCCTAACACTCATCGACCAAGAGGTCACCTGCTTCCCAATCTAGATCATTATAAGGGGAAGGTGAATGAGCTTTTGACCCTCCCGCAACAAGGGCTAAGGAAGAAGGCCCTGCAAGGTCTTCTCCATTTGGCTCTAGTTGATCTATCATCAGTGATTTTGTAAAGATCACCAACAAGGTCGGGACCTCATCTAGAGAGTTGAACATGCACTTTGTAGGAGTGCCATGTTGTAACTCAATGGATGACGAGGATGGCACCTAATATTCACCACTTGGCACACCAAGTGACTTGGGAGTGATGATAAACATAGGAGACGTTGAAGCTTGCTCTTTCACTAGGATGAAATAAGCTAGTGCATGACGACCTTCTAGAAAAGGTGGCCTCCTCTTACACCTTCCATTGCTGGAAGGGCCAACCTCCACTTTTTGCTTCATTTGAGGATGCGAACTCCCCATGGATGATACAAGGGGCATGAAGAAGGAGGAGAAAACTGTGAGAAACACAAGAAAATTATTCAGCTTGTCCACAAGTTTAGGGAATGGTGGGATGTCTGGAAGGTACATTAAAAGGGGTGGCTTGACCAAAGGAGTGAAAAACACCTACACCTTTTTAGGGTTAGTCACACTCACACTTATAGTAGGAACCAAAAGTGATATTGAACTTGATTTAATGAAAGTTTAGGGAAGGAGAGAGGAGGAAACAGTAGGAGGCTATGATATAGGGGTGGTCATCTCCTCTTTCTTTTTTCTATAAAGCAACCTACTTAGTCACTAGAGCCTTTCACTGGTGCTTATGTTCACCCACAAGGAAATTTTTATGACTCTTTAAGATAGTGGCTAGAAGGTGTGAAGGGATAGAGGGCTCTTGCTCAGCCATAGGGGTGTCCATCATAGCCATTTCTGGTGGAGGGATAGGCTCTTGGATGGGAGTAGGAGGAGAAGGTTGAGAAACAATGGGGGTAAATGACTCTAATGCCTCATAAACAAGCCTATTCCCATTTACTACTTGTGGAGTAGGAGTGGTAGGAGGTCATGGAGGAAAAGACATAGAGGATTCCTTGTAGGGACCCTTCCTTCTACCATACAAGTAGGTCCAAGGTCTAGGAGGTTTAGTAGGGAGGTCTGAAATCCTAATCTTAGAACTACGTTAAGCAGGAAGCATCATAATTCTCATATAGAATCCAAGGGTAGACATCCAAAACTTTTCATTAGAAAGAAGAGCGGAAGGGGCATCCCGAGGATGGGTCAGACTCTCTTTTTGTTTTCAAGAAGAGGAGGTAGCTTGCTGCTACACTACTAGAAAGTTCAATTTTAGCTATCTGTTACCTCTGGTCTTATATTTTACATCGTTTTGGTAAAGTAGATCCATTATTGGGGGAAGTGAATGAATTAGAGCAAGCCATAAATGATCCATTAAGTAGCCCCCATGGTACACCAATGGTTGGTATCAAGTGTCATGCATGATATACATAGCACCTTCGTGGGATAATTTTAAACACTTATGAATGATGAAGGTGATTTTGTTCATGGAATCTAGTCAAGGTATGCCTAACTTCAACCTGAACAAATCTAACTGTAGAAAAACATTGAGATTGCATCCACAACCTTGGGTCCAACTATGAAGGATAGGGTTATTGAGCCATATGGTGTAATAGAAAGGTCATCATGCATATGGATGGTAGACATAGTTTCTTCGTACTCCTCCCTCTATAATGAATTCATCCAAAATTTCTCTTCTTTAATGACATTCACTCAGCTCGCAGGGTCAACTAAGACCCTTGTCACAATCTTTCCATTGAGGCAAGTGGGAATGTAAAGGAGAGAGGTCTTATTATTCAAGGGCATGTTCTGCAGGGTGAATGCCATGTCTGGCGAACCATTTACAGGTTGTAAGGAAGGAGTAACTATGACCATGTTGATGTACGTTGAGGGCTAAGTGGTAGAATTAAAGGGATCAATAATTAAGTTGGCATAATGAGATGAAAATGGTCCGTGTATATTTGCAACTCGCTATTTTTTTCACCACTGATTTATTTATAGTTTTCTTACTCCCATCAAGATGAATAGTACCATCCTTGATGCAGTCCTATATCTCGTGATGCAAGTGCACACAACGTTTAGTATCATGTTCGTTGACTTGATGTTACTGACAGAAGTTGTCATATCCTTGAAATAACAATGCCATAAAAACCAAGTGCTAAAATACAAATAAATTAATAAATAAATAAATAGCAATGTTAATATTAAATTTAAAATAAATATGTAATATAAAAATATATAAATATGAAATAAAAATTATAATAATAATACATTTGCATAGTATTGTTATTATATTATAATATTAAATAACTGAATAATAAATAAATATAAATATATTAAAATAAATATAAGTATAAATATTTAATATTGAATAAAAATAAACATATAATGTAAAATATGATAATGTATGTCTTATTTGATAAAAGGCATTACATGTCATTTTAAAGAGAATATCATAAATATGAGGGAAGGTGTGATGAGTTTAAGAAAAGTAACTATTAAAAAGAAGGTAGTGATCCATAATCAAAGCAATAGTTAATTTAAATAAAAGACACGTCCCTTTGTCAAAAGGTAAATGTGACTGTTGGGAGGTTTGCATATAAAGGGAAGAGTCATCCAAGACAATAAGGCATCGAACGAAAAGGAAGGAGGAATAAAGAAAGGAACCTAGGAGTATATTCAGCGTAATAAACAACTAGCAATCGCATCTTGGGGTGCAATGGGTATGCCGAAGACAATATAGTGAGCTTTGTAAAATTCATTGCAATCTATTGCATAATGTCAGGAAAATGACAAATGAAAATCATGTCTTTCTAAAATTTGAGCTTATTAATCTGAAGACTGATAATCAATTTGAGCTTATTAATCTGAAAATCAATTTGTACATTGAGCTAAAATAAAACATGTCCTTTCATAAATAGAAATAATGAACATGGAAAGAAAAGAACAATAATTAAGTAAAACATACAAATTTCAATTCAAGAAAAACTAAAAAGAAATCCTAAAGCAAATACTTACCTAAAGCGTTCAAATCAATGTGAGGTTGGGAACTAACCCACAAAATTATGAGTATAACTCTTTTCATTAAATCTTTCAAAATTCTTAATGAATTATCCCAATGGTGAGCAAATATATGCTTTACTTTGTTCTTTTTAACTGCACTAAACAAGAGTAGTAGGTATAGAAGCTATATTGGACAAATTATATATTCTTTTTAACTGCAATGTTGAATAAAATTGAATATTTGTTGTTGTAGATGGGTTTATGACTGTAATAACTTATATTTGGAAGGGTAACTTTACCGTTGAGAAAGTTTTTAGAGTTCTTACTATAATATGGTAGTTTCTTTTTATAGCTGCAAAATGAGAGGAATCATGCACAAAGCTTAACTCTTTTTTTTGAGTTAAAGTTGTAATTAGAAGTGGGATTTGGACCTTCACTAGCGCAGACTTTGTTGTTCCAGACATTATTTGTTATAGATTTCTGGGATAGATTTGTTATATTTTAGAGACATAGAGAATACACTTAATATGTTGTTTTAAAACACAGTAAACGAGTACTGCAGGCGAAGGGTAACTAAGTTGGATTACAAAAATTACTGTGTTATGCATCATAAATGTTGGATAAAATGCAACCTTGTCCCCGTTTGGACCCTATTAAATCACATGCGGCCAATAACCTCAAAATTATTCTATTTGGGTGGTGTTTTATCGTTGCAATTAACTTGTTTGTGAAGAATATGTGAAGCTCTCATTTTAAACACTATATGGGCTCTAAGCCTACCTGGTTTTGAGCCTGGATCTTTTATGTGGTGACATTCCCACCCAGCTTGGCACATATTGCTTTTGGCATCTTTACTTACTAAAAGTCTACATTATATAAAATAATATTTTGATCTCCTTCATATTAATTTTGTAAAGCAATAACAAAAGTTGATACTCATGATGCATGAAAGAAGAGAGTATGATAGATTTAAATTAGTAGATAACATTTGCTACAAATATTTGTATTGTAATTAATATTTAAATATAATGGGAGACCATCTCGCAGCTAGCCAGGCTTAAGAACTCAGTCTAGTGGGTTAAGTATTTTGACACAACTTTTACAATTAATAAAGGCTAAAGGCTGAATCTAATGCCATATATCTTGGGAAGCCCTCTTAGGCCATTTTTCACTAGGTGATATACTTACAGTAACTTGAAAAATGTTAGCTCCAATTGAATCAAGTTCTTCAATGTGTGATTCAGAACAACTCCAGTCAATTCAAATAAACATAGAAAATAAGATCTACGTGCAATATTAGAGATGCAAATTTATAATTTGGCACTACTTCTGAATTATATCCATTACAACATCAGATATTACAATATGATTAAATAACTTAAAGAACCAGACATAATACAACTTTTACAAAAATGAAGACACAACTTCAAATTTTTTCCATATATTTTAAGCTCTCAAAGTTCAAAAGTAATATGGCTGGCAATCAAAATTCAAAAAGTAAGTTAGATTCCATTGGATTTTTCCAAAGCTATTTAGAAATTTGTTTAGTTGTCTCAACTAAGGAAACAATCAATTGTCAAAACAAACATATGTTAGTATCACAACCTGAAAAAAAGGGTTTTCTATTTGTGTAAAATGGAAGATAAGCAAACTGTACTACATAACCTATAGCGAACCAGCCCTTGAAATAATCAGGGGATCAAAACCCATAAAAACCAATATGGTATAACCCCCTCTTTTGTGTCTTACTCATTCCAGAATTTGGCAGTCTGCAGATTCAGATTCATAATTGGAGGGTGAAATCCTCTTGCTAAAGTTTAATTTTTCTTTTTAATATAAAACTAAAAAAGTATAAAATAATAATCCATAAGAATTAGAAAATGTAAATATTACATATTTATAGCTATAGAATTTGAATTAATTAATATGACAGTTAAATAGACATCTAATGACAACAAACTAAAATTAACTGAATATAATTAACACTTATATATTATTTGATGACACATACTCAACATACATGCAATTCTGTCAAACAGTTAGAAAGCATATATTCCAACAACAATAAGAACACTTACGAAATGGAGATGAGCGACAGAGTTCCTTTAACAGAAAATGGATGGGCACACATAATTTTACATTGGCAAGAAAAACAATCAGCTATGTGAAACTCTCATAAAAGAGGTAATATATCATTTGAGGTTCTGTCAAAGGTAACTCAGGCCAGCTATTCAAAGAGCAATACATATAATAGATGCAACGTTACATTTGTACGGGCATAAGGCTGGCTGCCAATATCAGTTTTGAAGTATGCTACAAGAAACTAAAAAAAAGGACAAGGCAGTGCAGTGGAAAGCTTTAAAAATTATAAAATTAATATGAATTATATATCTATTGATTGCCTGAAGATAATTAATAAAATTTAAAGCACTTCAGACTGTTCTTTTGCCTCATCCTCTGTTATAATACTTAATTATATTCATTTATACATAATGACTAATATTATAAAATATTGAAAACAAAAAACAAAATATAAAAGAGGCGGCCAAGAAAAATGTGACAATATAGGTTTTTGATAGAAAGTAATCTGCATACTAGGCCCGCCAATAACCTTATTCTTAAGAGATGACCAGGTAGGTTGTAGACTGGGCCTTCCAATGTCAATAATGGAAGATAAATTGACAGACTTTAATGGCAGATGATTTTATCTATAACTGTTTCTTAAATTTACATCAGTAAAACACACCCAGAAGTGTACCTAAATAAAAAATCATCTCATCAGACATCTCGGGATCGCATTCTATAAAAAGATATATCAAGGTATTTTTTCATTATTCAAGAATAGAAACTATCTAGGCTCTAACAGAGGATCTTTAAAAAAATAATCAAACAAAAACAGAGTCAAGAGGATTCCCAACAAAGAAAAAAACTTTTGTTAAGGGTAAAAATGTCTGATACCAAGAGGTTCGTACAATGATAGATAATGGGGATGCAAACATGGAAATGAGAGACACTAGACAAGACATCCAATAAACATCCTTTGCAATGGCTGCCTCATAAACTCATATGAAACCATGGGAATCGCTATAAATATACCCATAACCAATAACAGCAGTGCTACCATTTTAACCTGCCAATTGAATGAGACAAAAATTATAATCATTTATTACATCTTATGAAGTATATATGTTAAAATCACTAAAATGAGATTAACATTTCTAATCATAAGAGACCCTTTAACATTTTTAATCCTAGGAGACCCTTTAGGGCTTTTCGACTGACGTATGGTTTCTCAATAACCACTTGAAATTCAGAGTTACTAGAGCTTCTTGGGAATGTAATATCACCTTCCCCTGCTCCCATCCTTGCCCGGGAATAAGAAGAAAAAAGAAAAGATAGATAAATTTGATAGGTTCAATAGGAAAACATCATTGCAACAGAATGCACATTGTCAGTATAATGTATTTGGATTTTTAATGCATGTTGTCATAGTTTTTTTTGTTTGGATCTATGAAAATGACTTTAGAGAACCATACCCATTTATAACAGTCAAAATTTAAACCAGTTTCTAGGCTGCTCCAGAGAAGGGTCAAAATAACTAAAATCTACCAATTTTCTTTACAAAATGCAGTCACCAGCTTCACTATTCTTGTATATATCTATACTATTTAATATATATCCCAATTCAGACCTGATTACCAGTAGTAACCTTATCATCATCTCTAGAATCCAAACTCCCAGCTGCCAATGCTAAAAACCAGTTCACAGCCACCATAGGATCACCACCAGTAATGGTCGTCAAGAACTCGATTTTCCATTTAGCACAAAGCTCTTGGGCATTGTCATCTTTCCCTACAGTTCTTATTATGAAGGACACCTAGGGTCCAGAATAAGATTGATTAATTAATGGTCATGCTCATGAACCATGATGAATCCCAGCCCCAAAACTGCATCATCCAGAATCTTTTCATTCCACAGGGTCACCATGGTTTGATCAATTTGTTCAGCTATGACCTTATCAGTTCTTTGGACTCCCCCACATTTAGAAGAACTGCAAAGAACATTGATGAGACACCAGTATTGACTTTGTAATGGTGGGTTGAAGAAAGAAAGGTATCACCCAACACCATTCTTACAGCATGAAACGCCAACACTAAGTTTGATTTGAAGAATTTCTTTAACCTATAGTCTGTCACCTCTCCCAGAAACACAATCTTCTGCTTCTTTGCACTTAGGTGTACCATGGAACCCATCTTGCATGAACTGAATTCCATACAAAATTAGATAATGCTAATTAATCTTCCCTAACAGCGAGAATGATGTTTCCATAATTATAGATATCCCTTCACACAATATCTTTATGTACAAGTCCCAATGATAAGCATGTTGAGTTACACATATCATCTTTCCATTATGTTTGCAGTTAACTTGGTTGATTGAGTAAAGACGGAAGATCAGGAGCAATAACTTGCCATGCACGTGGGGAACTGTCACAATGAAATTTCTGCTGCATATCTATTGCCATGTTGACCAGCTCATATGGAGTCTCCTTTTTCTCTTAGGAATGGAGGCAAGGAAAAATGGGAACCCAAAATGGCAACGCCTACAAGTACCCCCAAAAACCTAGAAATGACATTTGAGAGGAAAATACATCCTCGAAATGATATTTAAGTAGGATAATAACACAGGCATGGATAGGGGAAGAAGATTTGGGAAGGCGTCAAGTTGAATAATATTTAATGGATTGAGATAAAAGAAAAATAGAGTGTGAAATAAAAAAACGTTAATTGTTGGGTATACCCGTGCTTCCTTCTGAGAATATGCAATATAGATGCAGATGTAGAAGGCACATGAAACCTTTAATGCCACATATCACAACCTTGACCAGGTCGTGTGTTCTATATGCCTCTTTCATTCTGCACTTATCCAAGCTAAAATGTTAGCCATTTTCTGTATGGAGAAGCATGATCTCATCCCTGTATATAGTTGGGAATTTTGATAGATATTTCAAAGACCCTTCAATTAAATTATATTCAACCACTTAAGTGCCAATTACTTGAGGATAGCTTACAAGTAAACACATACGAAATTTGAACATGGCAATATGTAGCAATTCCAAAGAGCTTAAGAAGAATCCTACATACCTGAAACCTAATGAAGCAGGTCTAGAATATGGAACAGTCCTGCAGGTCTCCTTCAACCAGCCGATCATTCCACCAGCTCTAATAAGGCTTCCCTGCATCCAAATCTTCATCATTTTTGCTAAATTCTTTCCTACAATTAAACCTTATCTACTAGTCCAAGAATCCACTCAAATCATTCTGCATCATAACCTCAGGATACGAGAATACTTTTCACAAAATAACTGACTTTTTTTTTCTAATCAGACTCTATAATCCATTAGCAGAATGAACAAATGATGGGCGAATTGCATATTCAATTCTATTTAAACTGGCAGTCAAACCAAAACTATAGCGAGGAAGAGTTTAGAGGAGCCAAAACCAGCTAGTGACTTTTTTTTTGCCGTTATTAGAGCCCTCGCTGCTATAAAAACATATTCCATAGTTTCAGCAGAGAAAACAAGGACAAAGATGTATATGAAAAACAACCTTTTCATTGTTTTGCTAATAGTGAAGGTCAGAGCCTGCAGAGAAAAATAGCTTCTTTACCTTTTCATTCATAGTAAAAGCATGTGGAACAAAGAAAATAGCAATCTTTTCACTCTTATACCATTACCACAGATGAGCTAGTAACTTGAAATGATGAAGGAAACTTACCAGTGAATAGGAGAAGCTCAAAACCCTTCATGGCGACGTTCCGAAGTAGAGAGCAAGATGAAAAAGAATGAAAAGCAAATGAGGCTTAGATTAGGGTTTGAAACCCTTTCGCTATACAATCTATCATAAACAATAATTATTACATTCTCCAGTCCTCCTTGCCTGGAAAGCCTCCCTGTTTAGGCCTTCGCAAAAATATGATTTGTTCAATTCATTAATGCACTCTAACACCCATTTGCAGATATTATTCATAGTAAATGCAAGTTGCACCGACATACAACCATAAAATGGCTAAAAAATGATGAACCACTAAGATTCCTTACATGGTAGTCCTCTGGCTCTCAGTCAATCTGTTCTATTCGATATAAAAAGAGGTTGAAAAAGTTGAGATGTAGGATGCCTAGCTGCAGAATTATGTGAAAATATGATGACAAGGAATAAGAAGCAATAGAGTAAGTTCATTATAATCTTTTTATGCTGGTATATGTTTGATATTTATATTTATTTATTTTTGTGGTAGACTCTAACATAATTAAGTTTTGAAATTATATATATATATATATATATTATGATCAAAATTAATTATTTTTTGTAGTATGTTTATTATGATTATTATCTGCAAATATAAATATACACATATTTTGTTATTTATATTTGTTACTCTCTTAATAAGTTTCATCATGATTATTTAATGCAATTGTGTATTTTGATATTATATATATGTATATAAAATATATACATATAAATATAGATGATATGCATGTTCATGCAAAGGTCTGTATTGAGAATCGATTAGGGATAATTATATATTAAATCTTTATATAGAATATAAATAGATATATATTATAAATGATTATGTAATAATGATGCTTGCAACAATTATTGTATATCATAAGCTATTACGACTTTACTAGGAGAATAGACTTCAACCGAAATCTCTTTTGTAATGCTCGATGAGGATAGGCAATTTCTAGAAGGGAAAGGTGAATAAATCCCCCCAATGTTGGATGGAGCCCAACATAGGTAACCAACTTTGAGGGTATCCAACTTGAGATGGTGCATGTGCCCTTGGCACAGTAAATCTACCATCCCACGAGGTTAGGAAAGAGGAAACAAGGCGAAGATCTATTTCGATCAAGAATAATAAGTCATATTTGATCATGTTAGTTATGGTCTAGAGGATAATATATTTTACTTGTCTTATTCTTAAAATGTACAATCTGAAATTTGTCTAATTGATTCTTGATTTAAGGAATTAGGTAAAATTTAGGGCTATCCCAAAAAGGGGACATTACAGAATGAATTTGTAGCATACCAATCAGGGTGAGGTTCCTTGAGAGGTTTAGGGTTCTCCAAGGTTATGATCTTATCATTTAGCAAATTTAGTAGGATGGAATAATAAGTTTCTGCTAAAATTGTCAACTTTTTGTTGCATCTGAAGCCATTATCATTCATTGTGGCTACTACATTCACAATTTCGTTACCTTTTCCAAAGATTGATACAATGGATTTATCTTTTGAATGGGAGCATGAGGAGGATACCCTCAACTGAATTACCATTTATTGATATTCTCATAATGTTGCACATAGGTGCATGAAAGAAGGGTATTTCATAAGGGAAATTTTTTTTACCAAGGTCTCTATAGGTTCCATATGAACACCTTCTACACATCAAAATTGAGCAGTGGGTACAAGATCTATGAAAAGAGTGCTTGATACCATGCTATGAAATTAGTTATTTTCTCATTATCCCCTTTCTTTCATTAGACAAGATCCGAAAAGGTCATCTTTAGTCCAATGTTTGCTTATAACTATTAGAGAAACTAATTTACAAGGTGATTAATTGAGAAAATAGAGTTGTCAAGTAAGGAACAATACCATTCAAGTGTTATATCATTAAGAGATCGAGGGAATAATTTTTCCATCAATGCATCATGATGGAAGAAATCCATACACATGGCATTAAACACAGACACATGCATTTGCAAGTCTCCTTTGTCACCATACTTTTCAAATTTGGGAATCTCCATTCATGATGGGAAGGGAGTGCTTAAAATTTCCATCAACAATGGGTTGTGTTGGAAGAAGGGTTGAAACATAGGCTAGGTGGAGACCTAGGAGAGACTCGCCAGCTAGTTCTATGTTTGACCCATGTTATAAATTAGGGAATTCAAAATAGGCTTAGTAGATGACAAAGAACTAGAGGAAACCTCCAAAAATACAACCACCAGAACTTCCTCTAGAACCACCTCCAAAGCCTCTGTTAGAGCCATCGCTAAGACCTCTGTCAGAGCCACAATCATCAGTAGGGTCTCAACTAGAGCAACCTCCACTACTAAGGCCACCTCCATGGCCTCCTCTAGATCTATCTCCTCTAATGCCACCTCTACTACCAAAGCCACCACCACCCATTCCAATAGAGCCTCCACCACCAAAGGTATTAGTAGGGGTGAAACTGAACCAAGGGGTGTTTTTCTCACCTGGAGAGTGTGAGGCCCCTGAGGAGCAAAAGAAACACTAATCAAGGCCCTATTTTAGCCATGCATATGGATGTAGTGGGTATCGAGACACCTTTCTCTCTTTCATAGGCATCAAGCACTTATCCCTAGGTGGTACATGATCTAGTCCTATACAAAGGGGCATATGCTTTGGTTAGATCAGTGAGGGCACATAGAAATTCCATGACTATTCAATCTTTCCCTAGAAATTATCTCACCTCACTTGCAATCTTAGCAACTCTCACCATGTTTGGTGCTTTCTCTAGGTGATGAACAAGATCTATGAATCTATTATCCAATTCCATAAGGTTTTTGGCAAGAATACACACCACATCATCCAATTCCATAAGGTTTTTGGCAAGAATACACACCACATCATCCTCATCTACGGACAAAGCCAAAGGGGATATGGGAGGAGTAGACACACATGTGGTCTCTTCCACAAAACCCATATTTTTGGCATAGTCTATAGGAAAACCAATGGTAAATTCATTAGCTAACCTAGTGGAAAAACTAGGGGTGAAACTAGAAATGACCTTCACTTTCTCCATTGGTAAGTGTCGCAAACAACTCTTGAAAATGTACCTAGAAGTCATGGACTGGGTCATGATGCTCATAAACCTTGAAAATTCTCATGGTTACAACCACAAGGTAGGAGGGAAAAGTATCAACACAAAAAAATGGGTAGGTGTTGTTCACATTGGGTTCACCAAAGATGTAAGAGAGCAGGACCAACCACATCAAGGCTCTAGGTCATGGAGAGTTGAGAGAAGAGGGATGCCCTAACTTACCTCACTCTAAAGGGATGAGGATCAAAAATTAAGAGAACTATATAGTACTTTTGTCATTCTTCAGAACCGAAGTTCAAATTTTGGCTAGGTGAGCTGGTTTTTAGAGTTGGTACCACACCTCATACAACTCTCTGTTCGAGGATGGCAACACAATTCTAGGAAAACAACGTGAAGAGTGCTAGTGTCTCTTGGGTGCATTGGTGTCCATATAGCTAGAAAACATGAAGTGCAGTAAAAACTACCTAAAAAATTACTGGCAGTCTAGCTAGTGGACTTTGAAGAGAAAAAAGAATAAAAAAGAACAAAAAGTAGAGACAAAGATGATAAAGTAAATAAATGAAAGGTAGGGTGATGAAGATTATATCATAAAAGAA
>VDFB02144960.1:0-15018 GCA_007258455.2 Sequoia sempervirens
GGTGAAGTGTGGTTGTGTCCACCGAATTTATAGAAATTTGGTGATGCATTCAAACTGGTATTCTTTAAGAATGATAGGTTGGTGATGCGGTCGAAATTAACTGCTGATGTGATCAAGATCTAATTGATTTTCCCATTTGATCTTTTGACTAGACAGTTTGCACATGCGACTCAATTACACACTTGAAATAGCTATTTAATGTATGGTTTGTGAAGCATGTTAATTGCACAAGAATTGATGGCCACGAGGAAAAAAATAAAACAAGAAACGTTTGGTGATCACCTAAGGTCATATCATTAGCAAATGTAATCATTATGAACATTAATACTTCCCGTCTATTAGTTTTCAGGGTAGGCAGTTAAATGGCAAGAAATTATTGCTATTTTAGCAACCGACTAGTAATCGTCAAGAGAAGGAAGAATTTCCTATATCTTTGTAGGGAACAATTCAGAGAGGGTCCAAATTCTCTAGAGTGCACTGTGTTGTAATAAAGGAAAGGAACAATTTTATTCCTGTTTTAAATTAATTCATGTTGCAATAACTCACAATCTATGAATTGTGAGTCTTGAGGGTGATGTTGATTGTACTGATCTATGTGTCATGTGTGTATTTAGAGCATGTTTTCTGTGAGAAATATACTCTATCACATTTAATTCATTTATTGCAACTATGAATCTTTCTTATCTCTATTTTAACAATCATCAATCATTCTAGTTTGTGTGCTAGTTGGTTTATGATTTTCTAGAAATTCATTTGCATTAGAATCATTTTTATGAGCTAGTGTTTGTTACCTTTACCACTTTCTGGTCAAAATCATATCAATTATCAAATTAAATCATATGAGAGAGATTTACCTCTTTAATTTAGAGGAAAGTCACAGATGTAATTGTGACATTTCTGGAGCTATTAGTGGTTTGGTCCCAATGCATTACGAGCAATAGAGTTAGTAATTTAGCTTGTTTCAAAAGACCAATTCATTCACTAACACTTTTAAATGCTAACCTACCTTCAGAAGGTTTCACCCCTACTGTTGTATATTCACTTGAGGCACCAAAGTTAGATGAATCTGACACTTGCATCATATGGTTCCCCTACAATGGAAAAGTCTACAGTGAAGTGACCCTTCACCTTGCAGGAATCTTGTGCAGTTCCATGCATGTTAGCAACAATTTTCAGTGGTTATAGCTAGGTGAAGTTTGCAACTATGGTCTAAGGGAGATTAGCTCCTTTAGAAGGTTCATCTTTGACAGAGGAAAAATTCTATTTTTTTCTTTTTGTTAGTTTCATGAACATATTGCATTTGCTTTGTTTTTCATGAAGTGCTCTTACACACCCTGCATTCTCCTTAAGGGAATGCATGCTCTAGGATTTTTCTTTCCTCCAAGTGCATCCCACACATGTTTTGTTTGTGCCCGTGGGAGGCCCACCTGTTGAATATTTTTCCCTTATGACTCTATTCCCAATGGATTGAAAAGGCCTCTAGATTCCATGATTAGCGAGAAACCATCCCGTAGAAATCACCAATAATGTTGACATTTCATGCCACCCTTTGATGACCCATCATTGATAACCGACCCGAGAGATCCTACATGGGCCATCTTACATGAATTATCCTTGAGGGCTTCCTAAAATTGGCTAAGTCCTAGTGTTTTGAGCTTTCAATTTTTCTCTCCCCTTCATACTTGCATGCTTTCTCCATCACTCCCACTCCTCTTCCTTTTCCCTACCTTCCATTTTTTCTACTAAGTGTTTTAGGTGTCGGCCATCGTCCTTAGCCTTTAACCCTTACTGCTTCCCTTTGGTAAGCCTTAAGCCTTACCCCCGATCATTGAATTTCCAAAGAGGCTTTTCAAGATTTTTCTAATTCTTGAGTTGTCAGACTTCGAGGGTTGGGCTTCCATCTTACCACTTTCCATCTTCTATCAACAAGAAGTAAAGCTTCCTCCTAATTCCCAATCCCTGAAACATCTTCGGTCTTCGGTGATTGGAATTTCATCTTCCACCTTTCTTCCTTCCACTTTCACTCCAAAAATTTGGCCAAGTGTCAGGTTTTTTGACTTTGGGATTCGACCTTATCCTTTACCTCTTACCTTTCTTCGATAAGAGCTAACTCTTCTCTCCAACCCATGATGGCTCTTGTTGGAATTCGGTCTTTGGTCTTCCCTTTTACCCTTTTTGTCTCTAAGATAAGGCATAAGCCTCCTTCCCTACCTTTGAAGCCTGAAAAGGGTGATCCTTGCGAACTTCGCGATTCACTCCTTCGATCTTCTCTCTTCTTTTCTTTTGGTATGTGGTAAGCTGTACATTCGAATCTCGATCTTTGACAGTTTGATGCCAAGATGTGCATAAAGAATGAAGAAGAACTGACGCTCGATCCCCAACGAAGGTGCTCTTTTATACGGCTCTATACCATTTAATGCATTGCAAAGGTTTTCTTTTGAGCCCGATGCCCCGACCATGTAGTAGATTCAATGTGTTTTCTGGGAAATTCCATTAATGCTCAAGCTACCTTTTTGAGCGGCTTGTTTTGATTTATGGACTTCAAGAATGGAATTTATTGCTCCCCTTGACTTTTGTAAGTGGATTTTATGGGTTCCCATGCTCACTTGTTGCTCATTGTTGACTTTTTTGACAAATCCATGCCCTAATCATGATTTTCATGAGATGACTCTATTCTTTCGCCGCCAGGAGAAAGCTTCGCATTTGTTAGCTCTACTGGTTGAGGGTGGGGTTCGGTTAAGTGGTTCGAGATTCACAGTGATCAAGGGAGAAAGGAATTCGTATTCAACGCTTGAGGGTTATTCCTCTAAACCACCGATGACTTTCTTTATGGCACCAGCGTTTTTTGCATCCTCTTGTGATTTATAAATTAGTTCTATGCCTTTACATTCAGCGGATGGGTTGTTTGACCGGTTCTCTCCTCTTCCTATGTATGAGGGGAAAATTTTGTGCAACCCTTCATGTAAATTGCTTGTTGTCATTTTTCATGTATATATATGCTAAGGTTATTTTATTTCTGGGTTATTTGTTTTAGAATCTTTTTTTTTCGGCCTAACTGCCGAGCCTAACCTCCCCATGTTTTGCACCCTTTGGGAATCAATTAGTAATTGTAATGCAGTCCTTGGTCCCCTCTTTGATGTGAAGATTCGCGGCGGGAAGAAACAACTTTCCACCTTGAAGATTAGCCCATCACCTCCTTTTTCTCTTTCATGTTCTCGCTAACACCCTTTTTCCCTATAGGTTGTTGACCAGGTATTGGTGCGTTTCATCATTTAGGTTGGACTAGAAATTGCGCCCGGATTAAGAGGAATTTTATATTTTAGGATTCACAGCCTCATACTTGCACAAAGGTCCACGCACCGCCCAGGAGATTGGAACTTGCATTTATTGTCATTGGAATGTTGTTGAACCACAGTGTTCCTTGGGATCCAGTCATGTGACAGCATGCCTGGAACTTGGACCCCACATAAGGTAAAAGGGAATGAAAGACACTTCATTTCTAATAATTTATTGTACAAAGGTTTGGAAATATAATAAGTATTATTAGTTTCTATGAAAGTTGTGTATGGAAAATAAAAGAGAGTGAGATTTCTCAAGGATGGGAAACAAAAAAAAGATGAGAAATTGGAGCTTGTGCATACAAATGTATGGGGACCAACTTAGGTATCTTCTCTCGATAGATCTCGATATTATGATACATTTATTGATGATGCAAGTAGGAAAACATGGGTGTATTTCCTTAAACAAAAATTGGATTGTTTGAAACATTTAAAAATGGAAAAGCTTGGTTGAAAATGAGATAGGAAAAAGATTAAAATGCCTCAGATTTGATAATGGTGGTGAGTATTGCAACAAATAATTTGAAGATTATTGAACTCATTAAATGGAATTCCTGAGGGAAGAAAAAGCAGGAGTTCAGGGGACTCCCGCAGGGAAATGTTGTGTAGTTGAGCAAATGAACAAGACAATTGTATGGGTATGCGTGGAGTAGCGGTCCATCGTGCAGGCTGACTTTTAAACATGGTAAGGCTATAGGAGAAATACTGTATATATTTTAAGTAATAGAAGGTCCTTTTTAAGTTTCCTTTGTACAGGATGTATTCGCTTGAAGCATGGATAGGTAAGAAGGTGAGTTATTATTTTCTCAAGACCTTTGATTGTGAAGCTTTTGCACATGTTGATTATGAAAATAGAACCAAGCTAGAAGCTAAATCTAAAAAGTGTACCTTCATAGGATATGGAATTGATGAATTTGGTTATAGCTTATGGGATTTTGAAAATCTAAAAATTATTAGAAGTATGGATGTTGTATTCAATGAAAAGGTTTTGTACAAAGATTAGTTGCAGAAGCATGAGAAGAAAGAAATAAAATATGTGGTGTTGGACAATATTCTAGAAAGTAATATTCTAGTGGTTCATCATGCTTTGCAACAACAAGAAATACCACAAACTCCAGTGAATGTTAGACGTTCTACAATAATAATTAGACCTCCTGAAATATTTTCTCCTTCATCATATTCTATTTTGTTAATTGATGTTGATGAACTAGAAGGGTATGAAGAGGCTATGCAAGTGGATACAAAGGAATAGTGGGAGCGAGGAATGGAAGAAGAAATGGATTCCTTGCTAAAAAATTAAACTTGGGATTTATGCAAGTTTCTTGTAGGTAAAAGAAATTTACTAAATAAATGGGTTTACAAATTGGAAGAGGAAGGAGGTAAGAAAATATTTAAAGCCAGACTTGTGGTAAAAGGATTTGCAGATAAAAAAAGGTAAATTGATTTTGATGAAATATTTTTTCTAGTTGTTAAAATGACTTCTATTTGTATTGTCCTAAGTCTTGTGCCTATAGAAGATTTACATCGTGAACAACTAGATGTGAAAACTACCTTTCTCCATGGGGATTTGGAAGAAGAAATATATATGTAGCAACCATAGGGATTTGAGGTCAAAGGAAAGGAGAATTTAGTGTGCAGATTGAAAGAGAGTTTATATGGCTTGAAATAGGCACCTCGGCAATGGTATTTAAAATTTGATACTTTTATGGATGAGCAAGGCTACAATCGATGTCATTCCAACCATTTTGTTTATTTTAAGAGGTTGGATAATGGTAGTTATTTTATCCTTTGTTTATATGTTGATGATATGCTTGTTGCAGGGTCTAACATGGATCACATTAATGAGTTAAAATAGAAGTTAGCAAAGTATTTTTCTATGGAGGATTTGGGTGCAACTAAACAAATCCTTGGTATGAGAATTTCAAGAGATAGTAAATACAAAAAAATAACTCTATCTCAAAGTGATTATTTATTGAAAAGGTGCTAAAAAGAATTAATACTGAAAATGTTAAATCTATCAGCACACCTTTTCTTAGTTATTTTAAATTGACTAAGGACATGTGTCAAAACACACAAGAGGAGGAAGAAACAAATGTTCAAGATTCCATAATCTTTAGCTATTGGTAGTTTAATGTACGCAATGGTATGCATGAGGCTGTATATCAAACATGCCATTGGAGTTGTGAGTAGGTATATATGAGTAATCCTAGAATGGATCATTAGAATGTGGTTAAATGGATTCTTAGATATTTGAGAAGAACTTCCAAGAAAAGAATGTATTTTGGGTGATCTAACACTGCTTTCCAAGGTTATGTTGACTTGGATTTGGTAGGTGATATTGATACCAAGCGAAGCACTATCTAGGTTGTGTGTTTACTGTTGGTGGGACAATGTGAGTTAGATTTCAAGGCTGCAAAAGGTTGTTTCTTTATCAATCATAGAGGCAAAGTATGCTATTGCAACAAAGGAAAGAAAGGAGATGATTTGGTTGCAATTTTTCTTAGAGGAATTGGGAAAACAATAGGTTGATAATTATTTATTTATGGATAGCCAAAGTGCCATTCATATTGCTAAAAATTATGACTTGCATTCAAAGACAAAACACATACAACTGAGATATCACTTCATATAGTCAATGTTGGAGGATGGGCAGTTGAAGCTGGAGAAGATTCATACAAGTAAAAATCTAGCAGATATGTTTACGATGGTAACATGGGAGAAGTTGATCTCCTCTTCAGCTTCCATTGGCCTTCAAGATTAAAATAATGAAATTAAAATAGCTAAGTCCAGGGACGTTAATTTCCAGTGGAAGCTATAAGGGCAGTGGTGCTATGGGATCAGTCTCCAAGTGGGATATTGTTGGTTTGTGGAGTCTTCTTAGACTTTGGAGTTAAATTTTGGCCACTTTTCTTGGCATGGTTTCCCCTGAAATTAATTAATAGGGGAGTGCACGAGGGAAAAATTAGTCTGATAATTTATGCAAATTATGGCTATAAATGGTGTAAACTAATGAGAGTCAAATACCTTGATTTTGATTCACTAGAGAGAACTTTCACCTTAGCCAACCCCCTAAGAGGTTCTATAATGTGGAACATATTAATTAAATGTAGAGATCTTAATTTACCATACCTTACTTCAAAAATTCACAATGGCAGCAACACCCTATTCTAGGAAGAATCTTGGAATGGGTTCAAGCCTATTCTTAAGATTCTAGAACTTTTGGAGATGCAACCGGTTTTAACAACAGCTTGGGGGACAAAAGTGGCACACCAATTTAAGGTGGATTACCTCCTTCCTACCCCTAAAACAACTTGGAAATTTATTAAATATTTCCCCTTTTCCCAAAAATAGAAAGAACTATACTATGCATAATTGAACAAAAGATAAATTCTCTATTCAAAATTTGAAGATATTCTAAGATGGATGGCCAAAATTTGGGGGAAACCACATCGGGAAAAGTGTCCAAAAAATAAACTCCAAAGTTTGAGTAGGCTCAATAGACCAAAAAATGAAGTTCTTGGTGTTGCTACTTGATAATACATTTTTGGGAGTCCTTTTCAATGATAGCTCATGATTTACTAATATCCTAAGGCTTGTCTTTAAATACAAGGCCCTAGGCACATAATTTGAAATTATATTTTAGCACATATGTCAATAAGTAAGTCAAAACTTGGAGATGTCGACTTTAGGAGAAATTGATTTGAAATTTATAAGTGTGAGATGTGATTGTGTGCACAAATCTATCTGGAATATAAATTAACATCATGTAATCTAATATAAGATGAAAAAAAATCTAATGAATTATGCCAATCTAATTATATAACAACAAGAACATTTAAAATAATAAATACTAAATTATAGTTGGTATGATTTTTCCATAGTCCATGAAGTTATAGAATGTAAGATTTTGGATTAAATTGAGTATGCTTTTCTTTCAACATTTTGGATCACACTCGATGGTCCATCATCAAAAGAGGAATATATGAAATAGGAATGCAGATAAAGTTTAATAAAGGGTGGGGGAGATGAGCTAAGAGAGAAGAATTAAAAAAATGAAAATAAAAAGAAGCAAAATAAAGGAAAAGAACTAGTAAAATCAAACAAATAAAAGTTTAGGAAAGGGTTAGATGTGAAGAGAACAAAAATTGATGAGGGGATAGAGATAAGGATAATATTTTTTGCAAATGAATGGGTAATAAATTTATAAAGATTAAAATATGAGAAGAAAAAGATAATAAAAAAGAGGGAATATAATAGAAAAGGCTAAAAAGCATATATATAGGTGACAACAATTTTTGTTGGCCTCATGGGTGTGATCAACTTGACCTTTTCCACTCCCACTTAAATAACTTGATTGATTGCATTCAATTTACCAAAGAGCTTAAGTCCAATATTCAACTTAATTTTCTTGATGTCCTCATCATTAGCAAAGAGGATGGATCCCTAGCTTGTCGAATCTTTAGAAAATCCATGCATACTGACCTCTACCTACATGCATCTTCCCACCACCATCGTGCTCAAAACAATATTTTCCTCAACACTTTAGTAATCCAAGCTTATCACATTTATGATAAAGACCATATTGATCTAGAGCTATCACACCTCTACCAAGTCTTCAAGCTCATTGGTTATGTCAATAAGCTCATCCTAAAAAAAATCAAGATTGCAAAAAAATGAGCTAATCTTGCACCCAAACCTAATGTGTTGAGAGCCTCCTATTTTTCCACTCTCCCCTATGTTGAAGGCCTCTCTAATAAGATCTCTAAAATCATTTTCAAGAAAGGTACTTCTTGTGCCTTCAAACCCATCTCCACCATGAGGAAGCTTATCCCCTCTACTAAAGACCCCTTACCACCTCTTCTCCACTCTAGAGTGTATGTAAGATTGATTGCTCTTGTGGTACCCCATATATTAGGGAAACAAGATGATCCGTCAATAATAGGATCAAAGAACACAATTCTTATATTAGGTATGATCAAATCTCCAAATCAACGCTATCAAAGCATTCCCACCTTGAACCAAAAATCACATTTTCCTCAAGAACACCCAAGTTGTGGTTAAGGAAGACTTTTTTTCAAACATAAACTCCAAGAATCCATCACCATCAAAAACTATGCAACCAATCTCAACCAGGATGAAGGATGACACGTAAGACCAACTTGACAACCCCTTTTGAACTCCCTCCATTTGAACCCTCCTCCCTAATGTTTTCTTTTTCCTTCTCCCTAAGTTGCCTTACCTCCCCCTCTTCCACCTTCATAGTGTCGGAGCGGAGCCTTTCGACTCTCGACGGAAAGAGCTACGATCCGACGCGGATATTTTGAGCTGAAGCATTTTGATCCTTTTTCTCGACGACCGATGGTCGACGTCGAGTATTTTGAGCCTTTTGGGATCTTTGCTTTCAGATCTCGAGAGAGAGAGCATATAGAGAGAGGAGCGCCGCACGGCGCACGGTCATAGTTCGGCAGGCGATATAAGGCCGCCCCGGAGAAGCGCCATGCTCTTCCAGTCTCCATCCTGTCCCATCCTGTCCCCATCCACTGTCCCCTGTCTCACCTTTGATGACTTCAACTTCACCTCACTCCTTTATTCTGCACTCCCAGTGATCCGAAATGTCAAAAGAAAAACATACTCAATTTAATCCAAAAACTTACATTCTATACTAAATTATAATTAAACTATACATAAAAAGATAAATTAAACATTAAGGCAATACACAAAAATAAAGACAAAAGTGAATGCAAATCTCCCCATAAATCTATATATTCTTATATTTTAGAGATTGTAATCCTTATAAATTTTTAATAATAATTATGAAGACATAAGTACCTATTCGAGATACATATTTAAGCTTACTATATATTATTTTAATTATTATCGATTCCTCTAAAAGCTATATCCTCTGGAACTTAAATCTTTAATTTCTATTGCTTATGGATTTGATTGTGTGCAAGTTTTTTCATCAACGTTTTAGACCACACTCCATGATCCATCATCAAGATGTAAACAAGAGCATGAGTAAAATGATATGTTGTAGACCCAACAAAGCATAAAAAAGCTGGAAAGAGGGAGGAGAGGTAAGGGGCACATGAATCAAGACACCAACAATAAAAATGAAAAGTTAAAATGTTAAAAATTAAAGGAAGAAAAGAACAATATAGAATCAAATTCAAGAAAAAGGATAGATGAAAATGAAGACTTGAAATGAAATCAAACATTTTAAGTCTTCATTTTATTCTGTCCTTTTTCTTGAATTTGATTTTATATTGTTCCTTCTTTAATTTTTAACATTTTAACTTTTCATTTTTATTTTTGGTGTCTTGATTCATGTCCTCCCTCTTTCCAACCTTTTTATGCTTTGTTGGGTCTGCAACATATCATTTTACTCCTCATGTTCTTGTTTACATCCTGATGATGGATCACAGAACGTGATCCAAAGCATTGATGAAAAAACTACACAATCAAATCTAAAAACAACAAAAATATAATTTGTGATAGATTGTGGAAATCTCATATCACTAATCTTTAATTTCTACCATGATTTCTTTATAATATATTTATTGACGAGTATCTTACTTTTAGAACCTTCTTTGTTGCATATTCCTTTATTTGCTTTGTCGAATTATTTAAAAAGCGAACTTCATTCCAAATTCTTTAAAGTTGAGCTTACTTTCTAGGTAAGCTAAAGTTTTCAATCCTTATCGGATATTAAATAGATAGGGTAGAATAGAACCCTATTCGTCTATCTCCCATATTCTGGATCGTTCGGAATATTTAATTAGTATCCAAGAATATATTGGTTTCTGAAATTTAATTAAATATTATTCAAGGGTCAATTAAGTACCACTGTGATGGATACACAGAACAATTAGGCTAAACGTCCGGAATACGTCGTCATGGAGGCACCGGCCTCCTTGGATGTCAGATATACATCAGTGCCCTATATTCAATGTATATATCCTTTCACAGTTTGAAACGCGTTATCCACACAATTTCGGGGTTTTTATTTAAACAAGTTTGTTTGTCTGCAGTATATATATGTAGTTAGAGAGGAGAAAATTAGACTCAGTGCTTCTGCTCTTGTAATTGTCTAGAAAGGCACGTTGTAAGGTTGTGCAGTGTTATTGGAAGCAATTTTTTCTTTTTCTTTTCATAAATGATTTTTCTTTTGAGATTATTATGTTTGAAAAATTAAGCTAATTATTGCAGCGAGTTTCTGGATTAAATTTTGTCAAAAAAATTGCATCAACTTTTTCGAATCATCATTAGGATAGAAGAGAACATCACTGAGTGTGATTTGAAATGTTGATGCAAAATTTTTGACACAATCTAATCCAGAAACTTGCTGTAATAATCTTCATGAATTGTGAAAATCTATTATCACTAACTAAGCTAATATTAATGGCTGTTATGAATTCTGACAGGGTATATTGAAGTGCTTGAGTTTGAGAAATGGCTACAAAACCAGATAATGGAGAAGAGAAGAAGGTTTATTACGACCCAGTTTATAGTCCAAGGCGTTTGCAGAAAAATAACAACAATAATGGAGAGGGTAGAAAGTTGTTTGACGATTTTAGTCTTGCAAATCATGTCCACATTTCGAGGCCACAGATGGTCTCCGTGAATACCAGCAGTCTGCTCCAGAAGCAGAACAATGAATTGAAGGTCAAGGGAGAAAACCTTAAAAAATGAGTTTGGTCTTCTTCTTCTTATGCTGGTACTCATGAAATTAGGACAGAATATCTACTTATATTGTTTATATATTGTCCATTATAGCAGTTTCCAGGAGTCTTTCTATGGTAAACTTAAATATTGTGAGATAAATTTTGATTAATTTTCAGCTGTATGTTGTTATTTTTAAGTATAAATATATATGTCAATAATAAACAAAGTATATTTTCATTGATTCAAATTCTGGTTGGGCTGCTGTGTTTGTGGGTGCTCAACCTCTTGAGTCATTGTGCTGTGGACTTGGAGGATTGTGTTAATTCTAAGCATTCATGTTGAGGATGAGGATGAGATATCTTGTTTGTGGCGTCAAAGATTCGTAATTATGATCAAAATCATTCACTAAGATTTGTAACTATGATCAAAGGCATTCACTAGGGGAGAGGACCCAGTTGAGCATGTTTAAATAGTTATGATAGTATTTGTTTACATAATGCACAATATTTTTATCAATATTGGACTAATAGTTGTGGCTTTGAAGTTGTTAGTGTTGATGATGACTACCCATAATTAAACAAAATGTATTCCTTTGATCTAAAAAGCAACCAATCATGTGATTCCAAATCAGTGCTCAATAAAACATGTTGTGAATGCACAAGTATTGGTCTCACTTTTTTTTGGGGCCTTTTTGGACATCTTGACAAAAAGCATGTTGATGTGGCATCATATTTGATTATGTGGCCCTGAAACCTTAGTTATAAGCAGGGGACTTGCCAAGTAAGCTGCTATAAAAAATTGGGAGTGATTTGAAATTTCCACATAGGATAATTAGAAGCGCGAAGTTAGGGTGCTCAACTATTGGGTCCTCTCCCCTAATTGAAAAAAAAGTTATTTATTAGATTTAAAGATATTTAAGAAATATTTTAGATGCCTATAATTTTATCAATTATGTTTATGGTTGAGGAAGGGCCATGAGATTATTTATTTGAATTATTTGATGGAGGTTTTATGTCAAATTAAGATCTTGAACATGAGTGTAAGTTGATACCCTTTACCGAAGAGGCAAGAATTGAGGAGTATCAAAGATTTGAACTTTTTTGGATGATGTAATTAAGGAACATGACATCACACTCATATATTGTACCCAACCAAATAAACTACTACCCTTAATCCATCTACTTATTTGAAAAAAGTTTTAAGTGACAAATTTTTTGATCAATTAATTAGATAAACTAAATTACTTTTGAAAAATAGAATCATATTTGAAGAGTTTACATCATCAATTAAAATTGAACTTAATTATGAAAAATTAAGAAAATAATTTTTTTTTTAACAATATAATATTTGTATAGTGTCTTCTCCTAACCTTAAATGTTGTGTATCAAAATATGGTTTATACTTAATTTTGTGAAAGATTCTAAAATAAGTATTATTAACATTGTTAAAAAATATCTAATTTAGTTAATTAAATAATTTTCTTATATTTCATTTAAATTTTATTAAATTAAAAAATGACACTAATGAGATTAGATTTAGAAAATAATATTAAATTATATTTTATAACTAATATAATAATTAAAAATAAAATAAAGAAAATTAAGAGAACCCCAAATCATTTCGTTTTGGACTAGCAATCACTAGTTCAACTCTAATAGAGGTTATCTATAATGAAACTATTAAAGAGGGAGGGAATATTTTTCGTAATTATAGAAGTGTATGAATCATGGAATTAATAAGGAAAATAAACTTTTTTGGTTGAGCTTTTGGTACCAGTAAAGAGGGAGGAAATATTTTGAAAGCATAAATCAAAGGAGATAAGAATGTAAATTTTCATTCATTAATTATGTTAAATTATATTTTCTAATTTTTGTTAGGGATGAGAGATTTCTTGAAGATTTTTAGGAAATTCAAATGGAGTTTATTTCTTTTTAAAGAACTTTTGGGGAACAAGGAAGCATGCACTATGAATGTTCAAATTAGTTGATTCAAAAGATTTAGCCTTTAATTTTTTACTCAAAAAATAGACTTCATGACACCCTTTTTAAAAGAAGAAATCTAAGTTTCCCTTGTATCAAATACAACATGATAAGGCACCTAGCTTAAATGGTTTCATAGTAGTTTTCTTTTAAAAGTGTTAGGATAATATAGGTAAGGATGTGCATATGGTAGTAGAAGAATCAAGCTAGTCAAGGAGGATGTTGAATGACTTTAATAGTGCCTTCACTGCCTTAATTAAAAAAAAAATCCTCTCTTTTGTGGATATTTTTTTATTTACTTATGCAATTTGCTCTCTATAAATCATTTCAAATAAATAACCAATACATTGAGAGATCTTAAATTCCCTAATATTATTTCTCTAGAAGAAGGTGAGTTTGTTTTAGAAAAAACAATCATGAAAAACATCTTGATCGCTCATGAAGTGGTTCACTCAATTGGGAATTCTAAATAAAAAATATCGTGGTTAAGTTGGATAATAGAAAAAGCATAATATGATATAGTTAATTGGAATTTTGTGATGAAAATTTTGGAGCATATTGGTTTATGTCTAGAATGGAAACAATTATTTTCAACTACATCTCAAGATCAAGATAATCTAGTCTCGTCAATGTAATTCCATTAGGTTTGTTTAAACCAACAAATGGTCTTCGACTAAGATATCCTTTGTCAACTTTCATTTTCATTCTCCTCATGGAGTCATTAAGAAGATAAATTCAAGTAGTTGAAATGAATGGGAAATGTAAAGGAGTTGTGGCTATAAAAAAATTGGATTCTTTCACACATTTTTAATTTGTAGATGACATTATCCTCTTTGGAAAGACCAACTTTGAAGAATCCCCCTCTATAAAAGACACTTTAACCTTTTACTTTGTTGTCTAGGTCAAAAAAAATTTAAATAAATTCTTCCCCCTTGGTGCAAGGTCATATTGCAAATTTGATGGATTTTTGAGTGGGTTCTTTGCCTAGTAAATATTTGGGAATACCTTTAATTTTTAGGCTTGTGCATTCTAATTTATGGATAATTTTGGTTGATTCTCTTTATTCCAAGCTTAGTTCATCAAAAGGCAAGTGACTCTCCTTTGCTAGGGGGATTCTTCTAATAAAATATTTTCTTCTAGTGCTACTTGCATGTATTTAATTTATACTCAAAGAAACCTAATGGGAATTGTCAAATCTATTAATAAAGCAATCGGGAATATTTTGTGGCAAGGACAAAAGACAAAATGAAAATTTTTCTTTTGGCTTGGGAAACAATTTTCTCTTGTAAGCAAGAAGATGAGACTATCTTGAGAAGGTTAGATCACTAGAAGAGGGCTTTAATAGTCAAAGTGGTTTAGGGTTTGTTCTCAAACCCCTAAGCTAAATGGTATGCCTTGCTTCAAAAGAAATACTTGGGTTTTGACCAACACCCATCTCATTATGATCAATCCACCCAAATGTTTGCATATACTTGGATTTTTTTTTGCTTCATTACATACTTCTACTCATAGTGGACCATCTTTATTGGGAGATTAGGAATGATAGATAGGAAATTTTGGGGAATAATATTATATTCTTACCTTCATTTGATAGAGAAATAAGTTTTGAAAGATGCTAGAGAAATTTTTTCAATCACTTGGAAAAAATTAGGGATTTTTTATTCATTCAACAAAATAGTGAGATAGTTGAGCATGTACTAAATGATTTGTCCCATGTGGTGATCTCATAAAAAATTACTTTTGAAATTTGAGTTGGTTAGTAGAAAATTTTATATCAATTAGAGAAGAGGATGATGCGATAAGAATGACAAGCTAAATAGTTGACTCTTATTCATCTATGTCAGGATATGTGTTTGCTTCAAATCACCTTGAATTTAGAGATTGACATACCATCAAATGTTGACATGCAAATAATGTTTACCCAAAACAAGAACCTTTTCATGGACCATAATGCACATGAATATCTTAACTAGTGATTGATTGAATAAAGTTGGTATTGTTAGTCCTTAGAATATGCCAATTTCTCGTTACTTGAT
>VDFB02144961.1:0-19200 GCA_007258455.2 Sequoia sempervirens
AAGAATATGTTACAAAAAAAAAGTGGAATGATTTTGTAATCTGGATGGAGAATGAGGTATCAATAGTTGAGTTTCAATAACTTAGTTGGATATTGTTGTGTTAATATGTCAATTCGCATCTCTTGTGTTGAGTTGTTTATTGATGCATAGGATGAGTAAATAGAGCTCAAATCTTATGATTACAAGATGACCATTTATGTGCATGAATAAATAGTAGAAGGATGTAGATGAACTCAATTCATCTAAATTTATGCCTCTTGGTAGGAATTCCTCTTGAATCTCTAATATCAGGTGCTTGAGACTTCCCTGTAGCTTTTACTTTTTGTTGCCACCTTTCCTCTTCACTGTTAGACTCGTCTCCTTTTTCCTTATCTGCATTTCTAGCTTCAGCTTCTAATCCATCCCATGTTTTACCTTGCTCCTCTTCAAAATATTCTTCTTCTTTGTCCTCCTCTAACTCCACAAGAGATTCATCTTCTGAACCTTCCTCATATGCTTCTGATTCCTCTTCTACATCAGAGGGTTCATATCCTTGATCTGACTCTTTTGAATTATCAGAATCAGAATCACTAGCTTCCATATTCAAAAATTCCCAACCAACATCTTCAATAAATTTATCTGGATCATCAGTATGTAGTCAAGCTACCAAAATTGACGCCCGGTTCAAGTTCATTACGCTTTCATAATACTTTTATATCCGTAAGGTTAAATGCATTCCTTGATGCCATCAAAAGCGAAAGATTGAGGAATGGCGTGCAATGTGATTATCCCTTGAATTCTTTGAGAGAAAACAATAATATGAAATGCCTTTTTCCCAAGTCCTACTCTCTCAAGGTTAACAATCTCAATCTCACTAATAATGATTACTAAGAAAGGTAATTCCACCGACTCTACCAAACAGTTTATTGTAGGAACAATAAAAGTAGAGGCTTTGAAAGGAGCTCCATGAAAACCAAGCTCTCTAAATGGTATATCAAACTCTAGTTCAAAATATTTTAGATGAGGTTGCCCCCATAACTCTCTTACTCGCTTGACAAATCCTTGAAACTCTATATTGATTTTATTTTTCATGTCCCTCTCTTGTTGTTCTTCCTCAATTTCATCAGGATCATACATTGACCTTCTTGCCCCTCCTAAAGTTTGGACCACCTCCATTACCTCCACATAAAACTGGACATCCTTGGTCTTCTTGGTTCCCACGCCATGATATGGTTATTCAAATGAAAATGAAGCAAAGTAATCATCTCCTTCTCCACTAGCTGGAAGAATGCATGCTTAATTTTTTGATACATGATATCAACTCTCTCTTATGCTCTCATGGTTGAATACCAAAATATAGTATGGTGGGCCTCCAGAGTTCCAGTCATCTTTCTTCCTCTTCCACCAAATCCTGGCCTGATCCACATGTCTGCCAGCCTAATTGGCTTTGTTTTTGAAAGCTGAAGTTTCTCCTGAGTCACCAATGTAGCTCTCTCTACCTTTTCAAACTCTTTCATTGCTACAGATCATCTTTGGGATTTAATCATTTGCACCACATGGTTGATGTGCTTTGAATCCTTGCATTTAAAGGAAATTTACTTAACATAAATACTGCTAGGGAATTTCAATGTTGCCATTGTAGTTGGCATTAAAGTCGGTACATTGCAACATTGAAAATTATCCTTATATAAGAATTCCCTCCATCTTGTTAATTGTCTTGTAACACTCTTGATGGTGGCTACATGAAAACTGATTCTGATTCCTCTTCTACGTATGAGAGAATTCCATATCAGTGAGTCGACTCTTTTGAATTATCAAAATCAAAATCACTGACTTTATTTCAAAATTCCCAACCAACATCTTCAATAAATTTATCTAGATCATCGGTAATAGTCTTCCAAAATTAGCCACGGTTCAAGTTCATTCTTATTTCCTGTATAAGCATAATCCATGGGTTCGGCAGATGGGTGATGATGCCATCCAGAAGATTAAGGAATTGGCATGCGTTACCCAAAGTACATCCCGCGCTTGAAGTCTTTGAGAAGTAATAGTCATATCAAATGCCTTTGAGGTCCACTCCTCTCCGAGGGTTAAACAAATCCTCCAAATCTCACACTTTCCATCAAAGTAGTGCTTCAAGAAAGGAGTAAATTCCACCAAGCTCTACCAGAAACCGATTTTATCATTTAAAAAGGAACAAATAAAGAAGAAGCGAGAGGATTTGGCCAAGGGGAACTCCATGAAGAAATAGAAATCCTCTCTAGAAATGCGTTAAAATATCGGAAACTCCTAGTTCAAAATCAAATTTTGGAATGAAACTGCTCCCATAGCTCTCTTACTCACTTGACAAATCCTTGAAACTCTGTATTGATTTTATTTTTCTTGTCCCTCTCTTGCTGTTCTTCCTCAATTTCATCAGGATCATACATTAACCTTCTTTCCCCTCCTAAAGTTTGGACCACATCCATTACCTCCACATAAAACTGGACATCCTTGGTCTTCCCGGTTCCCATGCCATGATATGGTTATGCAAATCAAAATGAAGCAAAGTAATCATCTCCTTCTCCACTGGCTGGAAGAATGCATGCTTAATGTTTTGATACATGATATCAACTCTTTCTTCTGCTCTCACATTTGAATACCGAAATCCAATATGGTGGGCCTCTAGAGTTCCAGTCATCTTTCTTCCTCTTCCACAAAATGTTAGCCTTATCCACACGTTTTCCAGCCTAATTGACTTTGTTTTTGAAAGCTAAAGTTTCTCCTGAGTCACCAGTGTAGCTCTCTCTTCCTTTTCAAACTCTTTCATTGCTACAGATCATCTATGGGATTTAATCATCTGTACCACATGGTTGATGTGCTTTGAATCCTTGCATCTAAAGGAAATTTCCTTAACATAAATACTACTAGGGAATTTCAATGTTGTCATTGTAGTTGGCATTAAATCTAGTACCTACAACATTGAAAATTATCCTTATATAAGAATTCCCTCCATCTTGTTGGCTTGTAACACTCTTGAAGGTGGCTACATGAAATCTAATTCTAATTCCTCTTCTACATCAGAGGGTTCATATCCTTGATCTGACTCTTCTGAATTATCAGAATCAGAATCACTAGCTTCCATATTCAAAAATTCCCAACCATCATCTTCAATAAATTTATCTAGATCATCAGTCATACTCTTCAAAATTGGCCACTAGTTCAAGTTCATTCTGCTTTCATAATACTTTATATCCATGGAGTTTAGCCATTCCTTGATGCCATCAAGGGAATATTGAGGAATGGAATCAATGCAGAGTACATCCCACTTGAAGTCTTTGAAAATAATAGCCATATCAAATGCCTTTTTTCCAAGTCATACTCTCTCAAGGTTAACAATCTCAATCTCACTAATAGTGATTACTAAGAAAGGTAATTCCACCAACTCTACCAAACAATTTACTATAGGAACAATAAAAGCATAGGCTTTGAAAGGAACTCCATGAAAACTAAGCTCTCTAAATGGTATATCAAACTCTAGTTCAAAATCTTTTAGACGAGGTTGCTCCCATAGCTCTCTTACTTCAAACCCGACAAATCGAAGCTTTTGTATTGATTTTATTTTCATGTCCCTCTCTTGTTGTTCTTCCTCAATTTCATCAAGATCATACATTGACCTTCTTGCCCTCACTAAATTTTGGACCACATCCATTACCTCCACATAAAAGCGGACATCCTTGGTCTTCTTGGACCCACATGCGTGATATGGTTATGCAAATGAAAATGAAATTGAGTAATCAGCTCTGCTTCTTCCATTTGGAAAGAATGCATGCTTAAAGTTTTGATACATGATATCGGCTCTCTTACGCTCTCATGGTTGAATACCGAAATCCATTATGGTGGGCCTCTAGAGTTCCAGTCATCTTTTGTCCTCTTCCACCAAATGTTGGCATGATCCACACGTCTGCCAGCCTAATTGACTTTGTTTTTGAAAGCTAAAGTTTCTCCTGAGTCACCGGTGTAGCTCGCTCTGCCTTTTCAGACTCTTTCATTGCTATAGATTGTCTTTGGGATTTAATCATTTGTACCACATGGTTGATGTACTTTGAATCCTTGCATCTAAGGGAAATTCCTTAACATAAATACTGCTAGGGAATTTCAATGTTGGCATTAAATTTGGTACCTACAACATCAAAAGTTATCCTTATATAAGAGTTCCCTCCATCTTGTTGGCTTGTAACACTCTTGATGGCGGTTACATGAAATCTAATACTAATTCCTTTTCTACATTAGAGGGTTCATATCCTTAATCTGACTCTTTTGAATTTTCAAAATCAAAATCACTAGCTTCCATATTCAAAAATTCCCAACCACTATCTTCAATAAATTTATCTGGATCATCAATAATACTCTTCAAAGTTGGCCACCAGTTCAAATTCATTTTTCTTTCATAATACTTTATATCAATGGAGTTCAGCCATTCCTTGATGCCACCAAATGAAGATTGAGGAATGGCGTCAATGCGGAGTACATCCTGCTTGAAGTCTTTGAAAATAATAGCCATATCAAATTCCTTTTTCCCAATTCATACTCTCTCAAGGTTAGCAATCTCAATCTCACTAATAGTGATTACTAAGAAAGGTAATTCCACCAACTCTACCAAACAGTTTACCATAGGAACAATAAAAGCAGAGGCTTTGAAAGGAACTCCATGAAAACCAAGCTCTCTAAATGGTATATCAAACTCTAGTCCAAAATCTTTTAGATGAGATTGCTCCCATAACTCTCTTACTCGCTTGACAAATCCTTGAAACTCTGTATTGATTTTATTTTTCATGTCCCTCTCTTGTTGTTCTTCCTCGATTTCATCAGGATCATACATTGACCTTCTTGCCCCTCCTAAATTTTGGACCACATCCATTACCTCCACATAAAATTGGACATCCTTGGTTTTCTTGGTTCCCACGTCATGATATGGTTATGCAAATGAAAATGAAGCAAAGTGATCATCTCCTCTGTTGGTTGGAAGAATGTATGCTTAATGTTTTGATACATGATATCAACTCTCTCTTCTGCTCTCATGGTTGAATACTAAAATCCATTATGGTGGGCCTCCAGAGTTCCAGTCATCTTTCTTCCTCTTCCACCAAATGTTGGCTTGATCCACAAGTCTGCCATCCTAATCGCCTACTTTTGCCGTAAGTTTCTTGTGAGCCTCAATATTAGCCGAACCTTTTTTTGAAATTTTATTATGAAGTGCACTTTGATATGATGTAATATGATTCTCATATTTGTCCGTTGTAATATTAGATATATGACGTAAAAAAGTAAATTATTGCATGAAATAAATAATAACTTTTCATTCTAAATGTTTTTTTTTTTGCAAAACATGGGTCTTCTGGACGATCTAGATGATCCTCAATATGATATAGATCCAAAAAATATTGGTTATGTCTATACAAATCACATGGTAGAGGATGATGATGACACGTGATATAGAAATGGCACGAGTCGATGGAATGATGATCGATTTGACGCATTTTAATTAATTTTACCTAATTTAATGAATAATGACGACGCATTTTACCAACACGGTTTTAATGCACGACGACGATGATGATGATGATGATGATGATGATGATGATGATGATGATGACATGATGGATGATGATGATGATGATGATGATGATGAGACGCTGGTAGTAACTAGTGATTCATGGACGCGTATGACCGTGATCATGGATCATTGTTGATATATCGCTATGATGACTCTTTTCATGGTTACTATCATATGTATCATTTTCTACCTGCCTACGCACTATATATTATTGAGTTGTATCATATTGATGTATCATTTTCACTATATCATTTGGGATTACGTATCATCTTGACTTGCATTAGTTTGAGTTACATAATTTATCAATTTTATTTATATCATTTGTACATGTATCATTTTCACTTATGTTTACTATTGGACATGTATCATTTTGACATGTTTTTGATGTACTGGCATATTTGACTTTCACTTGTTTTAGTTATATATGATGATGATCTTATCAATATTGACTTGTCAATTTATATATATTAAAAGTGGTCAATTATTTTTGGATGGATATTAATTAAGTATGATGATTTTAATTTACTGCTCAGGATGGATGTTGTCAAATTCAATAAAATTATAGATATTTGACTCGCTTGTTTTAATTATAGACGATGATCATGTTACAATAATAGTTCAGGCGGTGATGAAAGGTAAAATTAATGCTTGGCACCTCCAAAACGTAATTGAACAAATCAAAGAAGTGTTAATCTCTTTTGGAAGTTTTGCAGTGAGCCACATTAAAAGAGGTGGTAATGTGGAAGCGGATGTCTCATCTAAATGGGCTTTAAATTTTGGTGAAATGGGGGAATTCAGGTTGGAGGAATTTAGAGGTGTTATGTTAGCGGACTTAGGTGAAAACACGGGAGAGGACAACACCTTAAATGAACAAGGTGGCAAAGCGAGTGGAGTAGTACTTCATTAATAGAAAGTACTTCATAAACAAGGTGGCGAACGGTGGTGAAGTAGTACTTCCTTAATAGAAAGTGTGGGCAATCCAAGATGGTGTTAAATGTAAGCCCTCAATTAAGATGTGTTAATTGAATTTGGAAAGGGTCGAGAAAAAATTTGCAACAAACTTTGGTGGTGGTGGCGTTGGTTGTCAGGAGAAATGGAAGCCAATTTCACCTTTCGGTCACGAAGATCTTTGGGCCCATTTTATGGAGAGGCATTTGGAAAACGACTGCAGGGCCTTTTTCTTGTTGACAACAAGCGACTAGTGTAGTGTGAAAAAATGATTTGTGGCAGGGGTTTTGGCTCTCTGAAACACAAATACCAAACCAACATGGGCGTTTACTCCTTAATTGTGGCGCGGGGCTTGAATTTAGGTGAACCAATGGAAATGGTGAGGATGGTGATGCAGAAAATTGTGCATGAAGATTTTCCGGTAGGCATGGAGTCCATTCTCGAATGGGTGGTTCTAGGTGTAGGTTTAGATTATTCTCAAGCACTGGTAGATGATGAAATTGAGGAGCTCTATGGGAGACTGGGGCTCAAACCCTTTATTCATTGGCCCAAAGGAAAATACAAAGCTCGTTGTCATGAGGAAGCACGTTTGGGATGGAAATCCCTCAAACTCTTCATCAAACTCATGGAGGTTGATGAAGTTTTGGCATAAGCAAAGGCAGAGATGCAAGGATTGGAAGTGAAAAGGAAGCGCCAAAAGAAGAAGTCGGGAGAGCAACGGAAGAAGAAGCCTCTGAAGGAGATAGCCAAGCATCTGTTGGGTCCGGGTGGAGCTCGTTAAGACTGGTCATGTTTGTTTGTATCTGATTTTGAATTCTCCCTCCACTTTTTTTGTATTAAAGTGTGTAACTCTAAATATTGTTAATGGTGGTTATTTTTTGTAAGAATTTTACTAGTAAACAGTTACAGGGGTTATGGGGTTTATTTAATGTTTTACTCTACATGTTAAGGTGCCTCTGGTTTTTGTCATTTGTTGTGGAATTTTGGTGGGTAATGACACTGAACAATAGATGTACTTTTTTATCTTTACAAGCAATACAAAATTTCGTGTTACCGACCCAAAAAAAATAATTGTCTTGTTATTTAATCATATGAGTTAAATAATTAAATTACTTAGTCTATAATCATATGAGTTATTTAAGAGGCATGATATATTTAACTAATTAAATTGAAATAAAACATATTAAATTAATAAAAGGAAGCAAAACAAGAAGCAAAAAAGGAAGCAACAATGGAAGCCAAACTAGAAGCAATCTTGGAAGCCAAATTGGAAGCAAAAATGGAAGCAAACGTGGAAGCAAAATTGGAAGCAAAATTAGAAGCAAACTTGGAAGCAAAAATGGAAGCAAAACCGGAAACAAAATCGGAAGCAAAACTAGAAGCAAAACTGGAAGCAAACCTAGAAGCAAAATTGGAGGCAAAACTAGAAGCAAAACTGGAAGCAAAACCGAAAGCAAAACCGAAAGCAAATTTGGAAGCAAAACCGGAAGCAAAACTAGAAGAAAAAATGGAAGTAGACATAGAAGCAAAACCAGAAGCCTAATTGGGCGCTAATTTAGGCACTATTTTAGTTGTTAACAGAGGTGTTATTTTTGGCGCTAACGGGGGCGCTGTGATTTTTTGATGCTAACTCTAGCGTTACATCTGGCGCAAAAGTAGGCATAAAAGTCGGCGCCAAGATGACCATGCCTATTTGCACCAAGTTTAGTGCCGGACAACTTTCCCAATTTGTGGACTAAAATTTGACACTATTTTAGGCGCTATTTGCTTGTTCTATTGTAGTGGTGGATAGGGTAGGTGAGAAATACAACCATAATATAATGAGATATATCAATGAATCAAAATGGTGTAAAATAGAAGAGTAAATAAATAAGTATAATCTTAGAAAAATGTAGACTTGACACCCCTAATGTAGTGCAAAACCTTAATAAGAAGGTTGGCATGTGTAGGATTAAATGGGTTCACCACAATGAAAAGGAAATTAAAGTTTATTAATGAGGTAAAATAGGTCAATCTAGTAAGATGCATACAAATAAGTGTAAATCAAACTAGGTTAAAGTGTGGTAAGCACAAATCAACCTAGGTTATAAAGATAGAATATTGGAATAATTGAATACTAAAATAGGGAATTTAATATGGAGGATGGTGATAGATAACTCAATAATTAAAGAGTGATGCTCGATAGATGAGATTATGAAAAATGTTTGCTATCAAACTTGAGAAATAGTGTTTCTCTATCGATGAGCTAGAATGAAGTTTGCACTAGATATCGACAATGTTAGAGAAAAATTCTATGGGTTTGGGATGAATTTATGCTCAAGGATTAGGCTAGGGGAACCTACAAACCATGACACTAATAATTTACAAGATGAATCCAAAGTGAAAGATACCAAAAACTTTATTAATGTGGCAAAATAGGCAATCCAATAAGATACATATAGATGAGCATAAATCAACCTAGGTTATAGAGATAGAATACTAAAATATTAAATATTAAAATAGGGAAATTAATATGAAGGGTGATATTTAGCTCAATAACTAAAGAATGATGTCAATAGATGAGATTATGGTTCAAACATTTGTTGTAAAACCTAGAAAATAATGTCTATCCATCAATGAGCTAGTTAGAAGTATGCACTAGATCTTTGCTCTATTAGAGGACAAGTTTATTTTTGGGGGATGAATTCAAAGTTATGGACTAGCCTAGTAGAATCTACTCCTTGATAATTATTAAGATGAATCCAAAAAATAAGATGTAATAAACTTTCTTAATGTGGTAAAACATGTTAATCCAATAAGATGCATACAAATAAGCACACATCAACCTGTGTAGTAGAGACAAATAATCAAACACTAAGCTAGGGAATTTAATATAGAAGAGGGTGATACTTAGCTCAATAAATAAAGAATGATGTCAAATATATGAAATTATAAAAAGTGTTTTTTGTCAAACTTGGGAATAGTGCATCTTTATTAGTGAACTAGCTTGAAGTTTGCACTAGATCTTTTCTTTGTTAGAGGAAAATTCTACTTGCCTATATGTTGAATTCATAGTTGTAGATTTGTACTTATGCTATGGGTTCATCTTGGTAATTAGTAGTGTTCTAGAATATGGACTCCCCTAGCGTGAAACATTAATCTCTACTTGTTCTAACTACTTGGGGACTTGCAATACTAAAAATTACATTATATTAAAGGATTGTTGTTGCATTACAAGAAGTTTTTCTCTAGATCAATCCCAAAAATTAAGCAATATCCAAAACAATGGGCAAGGGCCTAAGTATACAATTTTTTACTCTTTTTACTACACCAAGTTAAAGTATGTCACTATTGATTACTCTCTAAATTGAATATTACCTAGTTTCTTTAGATGATTATAATGGATGCATTAAATATCTCCAAATACTAGTGCACAACATCAAATTGCACAAAACATGTGTTTAGTCAGTTCAAGGTAGAAGAGTGAAAGCAAGCCAACTAACCAAATTTAAATTTTGAATTATAAATTGGAAAGTGACAAGTTCACAATCTTGGCGTCACCCCTATGACAAAAAACGTGTCCTAGAACAAGATAAAAGTCAAATCTAGATGGTAAATGACTAAATAGGTGCAAGTATATATAGATTTAATAAATTACTAATAAATTACTAGATAAGATGAATCTAAGAAAAAGTGTATATAAATAGATAAACATACTAAAAAATGAACCCTGTTTTACATAAATCAATCATTTATCACTATTATATTTACTAAAAAATTCTCTCAAAATAATAAATATACAAATTTAACCATTACAATAAACTATTTGTCTATTCTCTTTATATATAGATTACTAGTAGATCCCAACAAATAATACAAATCATCCTATTCATATAGAAGTACATGAATAATTAGATGCCATGGACTCATTACCCACCATATAAAAAGCATTCCCTAAAATTTCTAGTGCATATTTCATTAAAAAGGAGATTTCTTTACTATTGTGTAAAAACTATGATATAAAGAAATAAGAATATTAAACATATACAAAGTTATTTGGGTCTATCAAATTGCAATCTTGTCCTTATGTACCAAAATTTGGAATGGACCACACCAACAAAGTTCATCAACTTGGCAAAGGTCAAGTTGTTATCATTAGTATGTTTACATGTCCTAGGAGAGTTCTCCTATGTCAAGACCTTTGAAGAAATGATTGCTAGAATAAATATATGTGACTTGCTCTTTTGGTACATTAAATGATGATAAGACATGGAATATATGCCTTGATAAGGTTAAACTTTAATGCTAAAATATCTCACATTTAACTACGTTAAATTATCTTTTCTCTCACATGCAAAACATATCTCCAATTTATGTTATTTTGCTTAAAAAGTTTCCTTTTATCATTTGGAATTAAAATGAAAGAATAATTTTAAAAAAGGGAAAATTGAGTTGCACATGGTAAGGCATTTTGAAAAAGATATCTTCAATTAAGACAAGACAAACTTTGCTTGAATTCAATTAATTTCATCTTTGACCAAAGTTTCTTACACATGAAGTAAAGATCTAATTTGTAAGTATTGTGTGATAGATAAAAAATTATTTATTTAAGGATTTTTTTTAAAATATAATAGGAATTGATATATGGACACATGTTCTAGAAATGGCATTCCTTAGCATTTAAGGATTCAAAAATAATAATAATAAATGTAACATTGACATGTGTGGTGGATAATTAAAGGAAATATTCCCTTATCATAACATGAAGTCAATTAATACATTTAGAGTGTCTACAAACCATGTTTTGCAAAGGAAAAAGAATGATATTCCTCATCCACCGAGAAAAGCAAAAGTTCCAACAAGACATAGATATTTGGGCTAGAGATTCCATTTTAGCACTTCAAGATAAGATTTGGGCAATGGGCATCAAAGTTTCTTCTGACTTCACCGTATATCTGGTTGCCGAGGTGTGTATAAAGTTAGGTATACTATGAATAATTTATTGGCTATTTGAGTGCCCCCTTTACAATTGCAAGTGTTTCTATTTAAATTTATGATATTAAGTTGTGCCATGTAATTTATCATTTAGTTTTATATTTATTTTGGGATAATATTTTATATATAGTGATAAATAGTATAATTTATATGAAGTTACTTAGTTTTTTATTATTTTTTATGTATATACATATATTGAACAAATTTTAAATATAGTAAAAAAATTGTAGTTTAAAAGATAATTGTGAAGAAAAAATAAATAAATTTGAATCCTTATATAAAATAGTCCCAAGAGCATAGCAGCAAAGACAATAGAAAATCATCTTTAAAAAAAATAAAATTAAAAACTAAAAAATTATGCACAACATATAGTATACTTATGGAGAAAAATAAGAGACTTTCATTTTGGAATGTAGACAACAACATAAGAAGAAGTACAAGAGGCGCAACAGTTATATTTTGAATTTGATTAAACTTTGGAGTTGTCTAGAGCAACAAATATCCCCTTCGTGGAGTGTAAAAATTGAAGTTTAATGGCCTCCAAGTGATTCCTATGCTTTGCATCTTCCTTAGTGCCACCCTTCAATTGAAAACACAAATAGATAAATCGTAAAATGATGTCAAAGTAAAACTTTAGCATTTCTACTTCTTGATGAATAATATGATTAGAAAACATTTACAAACATCTACTTTTCGATATATTAAGCAAAATAGTTTGTCTTATAGGATCAACAACCAAGTTATTATGAAGACTAATGCCCAAAACAACTTCTTTCCAATACAACATGTGGTCAAAAATTGTAAAGAAATGACCAACAATAGCATTCCATTTATTTTTTGCCCCTAAACTATCCCAAAATATATGTTTCAAACTCTCATTACGCTGACAATAAGGATATTTTGCTAGCTGGAGTTTCAAAATTTTCAATTTGTCCCCTATAGGAAGCTTGTGATGCAATATTTTCTATGTCAAAATTTGAGCATTAGACTCAACTTTAGATTTCTAAATTTGAGCACTCAAATTCTTCCACTTCTTTTCATGGAATCTACAGTGCCATTTTTTATTGAGTCTTGGATTTAATGTCATATTGAAAAGTAGTTTTAAATAGATCTTTTTCAAAGGGAAATAGTAAATCTGATATTTACCAAGTCATTGCCAATCTTTGAAAAAAACTGTATTGTAAAGGTGTGCAAAGGTTCATGAGTAATTCCATAAGGACCAATGAATTCATAAAAATCACAAACTCTTGAGATGTGTTGTTTAATTTAAAAGATTTTTTTATATTTTTCCAAGTATTTCAATCAAGAGAGTTGAAATCCCAAATATCACCAAATTGTTGCACACCCTTTTTGAAAAGATAGTTTGTTTTAGAAAGGTAACAACCAGTGGTTGGTCATGATACTAAACAAGCTTGCTCCACAAAATAGACAAAGTCACAAAACTAAAGCCATGTTGCAGGGAATCCCTCCTTCTGTTTAAAAATTTATAGACTTGTTGGCAGGCCTTCTAGATGATTGTAAGAGGAAAGATGCCTTCATGCAAAAGAAAGGTGAAAGTAAATTTTATACAACCATCTAACTCCTTGCCATTTATTATTTATATTACCATGAATAATTTGTTGGTGAATTAGGATTTTCCATTGTTCTTCTCCAAACACAACTATTATTATCCATTTCATTGATAAACAAGTCCCTTGTGTCATGAGGTCTAAAAGGCCTAATCCCCCTTTGTCTTTAGGTTGTATAAGCCAAGATGTGGTTTTGAAACCAACCTTTCTATCCCAATTAGTCCATATCCTTTTTTAGAGGGCACCCAAAATGAAGAGTAGTATACATGAGAGGCCAATAATATCGTATTAACCACTTGAATTTCACCAACTAGTGAACAATATTTGTTTCTTGATGTAAATATTTTGTTTTTAACTTGGTAATGAACCAATTCCACATATCATACAACGTGATACCCAATCCAAATGGAATGCCTAAGTATCAAGTAATCTACCCATGCTTAATTTTCTTCCATTCTTTAGGAATCCATTGTGGAGCTGAAGTAGATTGAATCATAAGAAATTCAGTTTTATGATGAGCAACCTTTGATCCTGAAACAACACAATAAAATTTTAGAACCACCAAAACATTAGTAATTTATGTTTCATAATTTTGAATGAAAAGCATATTGTCATCAACAAAATGTGAACTAAGAACAACATCATTATTTGGGATAAATACATCTTTAATCAAATTCATTTGATTAGACTTCTGTAATAATATAACCTAGTGCATCAACAACAAGAACATAGAGGAATGGAGATAAAGGACATCCTTGCCTTATAGAGCGTTGCAAAGGGAAAGGATCACTCAAGGAAATATTAAGAACCAATGGGGTATGAGCATCTTTAAATAACATTTGAACATGTTTACATATTTTGGGACCAAACCTCAACCACTGCAACATCTTGATGATAAAGCTCCACCTCATTGTGTCGTAGTTTTTGTCAAACTCTAACTTAACCAAAAAAACATTTTGTCCTAACTGCTGCGCCCATTCACTATATAATATTCTTTTACATATGCATATACTTAGGCATTCATCTTTCACCGTATATATTATTCACTATATAAGATTTGGGCAATGGGCATCAAAGTTTCTTCTGACTTCACCGTATGTCTGGTTGCCGAGGTGTGTATAAAGTTAGGTATACTATGAATAATTATTGGCTATTTGAGTGTCTCCTTTACAATTGCAAGTGTTTCTATTTAAATTTATGATATTAAGTTGTGTCATGTTATTTCTCATTTAGTTTTATATTTAGTTTGAGGTAATATTTTAATATATAGTAATATTATTTTTTTTAGACTACAGAATCGGTCAGGTATTTATCCCCTTATAAACTACAATGCGTCTGGTAAACTTTTTTCACATGATCGGTGGCATTGGCGCGACACGCCCTCCGGTACCACAAGGACAGTGGAGAGACTAGACCTCGTGACCTCTTGCCTACAACAGGATGCTTTAGCCAATCGAGCTAGGCCCACCGCCCTTATATATACAAAGTTTAAATATGTTCAAAAAATTGTAGTTTAAAAGGGAATTACGAAGAAAAGAAGAATAAATTTGAATTCTTACATAAAATAGTTTCAAGGGCATAGCAACAAAGGCAATAGAAAATCACTTTAAAAATGTAAAAAAAAACTAAGAAATTATGCACAACATATAGCAGAGTACAATCTTCAACAATAGCCTTATAGAAAAATATAAGAGACTTTCATCTGGGAATGTAGACAACAACATAAGAGGAAGTAGAACACTCATTTTCTGAATTTGAATAAACTTTGGAGTTGTTTGGAGCAACATATATATATATATATATAAAGTTTAAATGTAGTAAAAAAATTGTAGTTTAAAAAGAAGAATAAATTTGAATCCTTACATAAAATAGTTTCAAGGGCATAGCAACAAAGGCAATAGAAAATCACTCTAAAAATGCAAACAAAAATTAAGAAATTGTGCACAATATATAGGAGAGTAAAATCTTCAACAACAACCTTATAGAAAAATATAAGAGACTTTCATCTTGGAATGCAGACAACAACATAAGAGGAAGTAGAACACTCATATTCTGAATTTGAATAAACTTTGGAGTTGTCTGGAGCAAAAAATATCCCCTTTGTGGAGTGTAAAAATTGAAGTTTAATGGCATCCAAGTGCTTCCTATGCTTTGCATCTTCCTTACTGCCAACCTTTAGCCGAAAACATAAATAGATAAACTGTAAAATGATGTCAAAGTAAAACTTTAGCATTTCAACTTCTTGATGAACAATATTCAATTAGAAAACATTGATGAACATCTACTTTTCCATATATTAAGCAAAATAGTTTGTCTTATAAAGTCAATGACCAAGTTATTATGAAGACTAATGCCCAAAACAACTTCTTTCCAATACAACACGTGATCAAAAATTGCAAGGAAATGATCAAAATGAGCATTCCATTTTCTCTTTGCCCCTAAACAATCCCAAAAAGTATGTTTCAAAATCTCATTACACTGACAATAAGGATATTTTGTTGGTTGGAATTTCAAAATGTTCAATTTTCCCCCTATAGGAAGCTTGTCATGCAAGATTTTCCATGTCAAAATTTGAGCATTAGCCTCAACTTTAGATTTCTAAATTTAAGCACTCAAGTTCTTCCACTTCTTTTCATGGAATCTGAAGTTTCATTTTTTATTGAGTATTGAATTTAATGTCATATCCAAAAGTAGTTTTAAATAGATCTTTTTCAAAGGGAAATAGTAAAACTGGTATTTTCCAAGTCATTGCCAATCTTTGAAAAAACTACATTGTAAAGGTGTGCAAAGGTTCATGAGTAATTCCATAGGGACCAATGAATTCATAAAAATCACAAACTCTTGAGATGTGTTGTTTAATTTAAAAGATTTTTTATATTTTTCCAATTATTCCAATCAAGAGAGTTGAAATCCCAAATATCACCAAACTGCTGCACACCCTTTTTGAAAAGATAGTTTGTTTTAGAAAGGTAACAACCAGTGGTTGGTCATGATACTAAACAAGCTTGCTCCACAAAATAGACGAAGTCACAAAACTAAAACCATGTTGTAGGGAATCCCTCCTTCTGTTTAAAAATTTACAAACTTGTTGGCAGGCCTTCTAGATAGATTGTAAGGGGAAAGATGCCTTAATACAAAAGAAAGGTGCAAGTAAAATTTTATCCAATCATCTAACTCCTTGCCATTTATTATTTATAGTAGCATGAATAATTTGTTGGTGAATTAGGATTTTCCATTGTTCTTATCTAGACACAAATATTATTATCCATTTCATTGATAAACAAGTCCCTTGCATCATGAGGTCTAAAAGGCCTAATCCCCCTTTGTCTTTAGGTTGTATACAATGAAGCCAAGATATGGTTCTAAAACCAGCCTTTCCATCCCAATTAGTCCATATCCTTTTTTAGAGGGCACCCAACATGAAGAATAGTATACATGAGAGGCCAAGAATATCATATTAACCACTTGAATTTTACCAACTAGTGAACAATATTTGTTTCCCCATGTAAAGATTTTGTTTTCAACTTGGTAATGAACCAATTCCACATATCATACAATGTGATACCCAATCCAAATGGAATGCCTAAGTATCAAGTAATCTACCCATGCTTAATTTTCTTCCATTCTTTAGGAATCCATTGTGGAGCTGAAGTAGATTGGATCATAAGAAATTTAGTTTTATGATGAGCAACCTTTGATCCCAAAATAACACAATAAAAATTTAGAACTCCCAAAACATTAGTAATTTATGTTTCATAATTTTGAATGAAAAGCATATTGTCATTAACAGAATGTGAACTAAGAACAACATCAATATTTGGGATAAATATGCCTTTAATCAAATTCATTTGATTAGACTTCTATAGTAAATAACCTAGTGCATCAACAACAAGAACAAAGATGAATGGAGATAAAGGACATCCTTTCCTTATAGAGCATTGCAAAGGGAAAGGATCACTCAAGGAAATATTAAGAACCAATTGGGTATGAGCATCTCTAAATAACATTTGAACATGTTTACATATTTTGGGACCAAACATCAACCACTGCAACATCTTGATGATAAAGCTCCACCTCATTCTGTCATAGTTTTTGTCAAAATCTAACTTAACCAACAAAAAAATTTGTCCTGACTGTTGCGCCCATTCATTATATAATATTCTTTTACATATGCATATACTTAGGCATTCATCTTATTCACAAGCTCATCACACTTATCTATGAACCTACTTCTATTTAATCATTTATTACTTAAATTTGATTGTCATCCTATTTTGGGGCAAGTTCATGACCACAACCTAGCAACCTTGTTGTCATGAACTTGTTCTTTCCAATTTAAAATTTAAATTTGGTCAATTAAGATACTTCTTGGGCTTAACTAGATTTACTCTTTGGCCTACAACATTCTCATATTGCTTCAAAACCTTGTTGATTACTCTAGCCTTCCTTGTTGAAATCTCCCCAAAAGGAAGCATATCATCCACAAACTAAAGGTTAGTAACATTCCTCATGTCATTAGACACCTACAAACCCTTCAAATGTTCCACCTCCACTTTAGCCTTCAATATTCTATACAAAAATTCTATCACAATTAGGAATTAAAAATGAGAAAGGGAGTCTCCCTATCAAAGCTTGTGCTTAGCACAGAAGAATTACATAAAGGAGCCATTAATTAAAATGAAAAAGGAAAACATGTAGATATAGTTGAAGACCCACTTACATTAGTCATTATAAAAGTCAAACTTTGTGATTTAAAGATTAACACTTCTGCTATTAATTTTTTAATGTCTCTAGCATTTGGAAATTTATATGATCCTAGATATAAAATAATGCAAGAATTATTTACAAAGGAATATGAGTTTGACATCATAAAAATAGTATTCTTGAGTCGATTGAATTGCAAGACAGCAAAGGACATAAGGTTATTTTCTATCTAGTAGAAGATGTTAGAAAATGGTTGAAAGATCATAAAAAGAGAAACAAGGAACAAGAATCAATGTAAATGATTTACACAGATACACAAAATCTAATTATATTCCTTTTACACATATGTTTACAAATACTACAATATGTCCTACACCTAAAGCTTCATTTATAACTTTAATTATGGGGTTTATTCTTGTGCATTGATTGATTCATTTTATGATATAGATTCCATTATGATTAATAGCACATCTATTGATTTGTTAGAATTTGAGTGTGTATTATTGGTTATTAAAAATTATCATGTGCATGCACAAATGAACATGTAGAAAAATAAAATAGTTTATCATATAAACATATAATTGTACATGACATAAGTCAATTTAGGGGAAGATTTCCTTTTGACACCCCTTCACCCTAAATTTTCCTTGATTAATTATAGATGACACAAGAAGTCACTTTCATGACGATCTACCTTATTAGCCATAACATTAAGAAAAAGTGTCTCAACCTTGCTCCTAATATTAAACTTTCAAAAAATGCATTTTTTGGGCTATAAAATAGAAAAACTCAATTTCTAAGCTACAGAATTGGTTTTTGGCCAAAACAAATATTCTAGGTTATTGCTTCTAGGGGTGTTTGTTGCATAGGTCTCTTTAAGCTTTACATTTAAAAAAAAAATGGGTCCAATTAGCCTCAAATCAAAAGTTATGACCTCAAGACTTTGGTATTATGCATAGGAAATGTAAGAATGTGTTCAACATATAAAAGAGCTATAAGGACATTTACACTTGTTGACCAACTTATGGTGTGTGTTATGACACATTATAAGGCATTTTTGGTTGGAGATAATGGAACCAAAATGGAATGCCTAGTTTGGTAAGTGGATTATAATGAGGTTATGACAAGTAGAAGGAATATGATAATTTTTAGTCTATAGACTCATCTTGAGATGTGGGTGTAGGATTTCTAAGTTAAGAAGGATTTGTGCATCATTTTTTGGGTGCTTTTAGCTCATGGTTTTCTAATTACCATTTGGTGGTTTCATGTACTGTATCTACTATATATTAGGTCATTAAGATGAAGATTGTGTAAGAGTTTTATAGATATTGTTAAGTAACCAAAATTCTTTCAAATCTCTAGTTGGTGATACTCCTATGAAAGATTTATCTACAAGTGTATTGCAATTGTGTCGTTTAATGAATAGTACAT
>VDFB02144962.1:0-12480 GCA_007258455.2 Sequoia sempervirens
ATTTGTCTTGGTATTTTTTGATATCCTAATATATAATAAAACTTGGGAAGAACATATATAGCATGTAAATAATTTTTTGGAAATTCTTGAGTAGCATCAGCTATATGGTAAGCCACATAAGTGTGTGTTTAAATTCAAATAATTAGATTACCTAGGTCATATTACGTCTCACAAGGGATTTAAGGTGGAACCTCATAAGATTACCTAGCTAAATTGTAGAGTGGAAAGTACCTAGGACCCTTAATAGCTATGGGGTTTCTTAGGGCTTACATGTTTTATCGTTGATTTATAAATAATTATGGTAGCATAGCATCACCTCTCATATATTTGTTGAAGGATTCCTTCCAATGGAATGAGACAACTACAAGGGTAGCTATGTCCATGACTCCAGTCCTAGCTACCCCTGATTTTTCTAAAACATTCATTATGGAATGTGATTCTTTAGATCATGGTATATGATCAATATTCGTGCAAGAAGGAAGTCCCATATAATTTAAGAACCACCAAAACAAAGGTAAAAATTTGTTGAAACTAATTTATGAGAAGGAAAATATTGACTATCTTACATGCAGTTAAACAGTTGAGATCTAATGGCAAGACACTTTAAGCTATGAATAGATCATGATAGTCTCAAAAATTTATTTCCAAATATGGGTCACAAAGATGTTGGGATATGATTTTGAGATGATAGATAAGAAGGAAAATGGGAATGTTTGTGTTTGATGCTCTCTTGAGATGAGATGAACTTGCAAAGTCACTATTGTATGTTATTTCCATAGTACAATAATATTGGGTAAAGGAGGCAAGAGAAGAGTGGGAGGACTCATATACTCAAACCCTTATTTAGAAACTCCAACAATATTCAAGTGTGTCAAACAAATTTTCATGGAAATAAAATAGTTTTTGGTATAAAGACATGTTATACCTTTGCAAGAATTCAACCCTTAGTTTAAAGTGTTGGCAGAATTACATGTTATTGCAATAAGTGGGCACTCTAGATTCATGAAAACTAATAATAGAATCAAGAAGGATTTATTTAGGGAAAGGATAAAATGGTATGTTCAATTTTTTTTAGTAAAATACATGACATGTCAACAAAATAAAGGAGATACATTTAAGACTCTGGGTCTTCTACAACCCTTATCTATCCCAAGTTAGTGGTGGGGGGAGGTATCTATGGATTTCATCACATGTTTTCCTAGATCTAAAGAAAAAAAATCATCATGGTTGTTGTGGATCATCTCACTAAATATGCACATTTGTGTGCTTTAGCACACCTTTTGATAATAAGCACTACAAAAACAACCTTGATGAATATTATTCAAAAACTACACATGACTCCAAAATTTATAGCAATTGATTGTAATCTTATATTTACAACTAATATTTAGATTAAATTATTTAGATAAATAAGAGAGATAGTTGTTTATGGCTTTCACTAGCATAACAATGGTATAGCACTTCCTTCCATTCTTTTTCCAAGTTGTCTCCATTTGTGGAATTATATGGATACTAGCCACCATTAATCACCAATTCATTGAAGGCACAACCAAAGTTTCAATCAATTGAAGAACACATTCAACATCAACAAGAGGTACTTAAAATTCTTTGGGAGAACCTATAAATGCCACAAAATAGAATGAAGTAATAGGCTGATTAACATTGTAGTGAAATAAATTTTGAAGAGGTTGGGTCTTTGTGCAATTATATAGCTATATAAGAAAATTTCTCTAAAAGAAAACTAAAAATAACAAGCTTTAACCTAAGTACTATGGTCCTTATAAGGTATTACAAAAGATTGGCAATGGAGAATATAAAATGGGATTTACCCTATGTCAACTAAAATTCACATCCATTTTTATGGGTGTTTCATGCTTGAAGAAGAATATTGGAAAAAGAGTTGTAACAAAGATTAGTTTACTAGAGGCTTGATGAAAAATGAAGAATTATTTTTGGATCTTGAGGGAATTCTTCAAACACACACCAAGAGGCTACAGACAAAGGAAAACATAGAGAATTTGATAAAATGGAAGAACTCTCTAGTTGATGAAGCTACATGGAAAAATGAGGATTTTATGAAAAAGTGTCCACAATTGATCAATGTTGAGGACAACACCTTTTTGAAGAGAGGGAACATGTTATTCCCTTAATCCTATGTGTGCTTAGGGTTATGAGTAGTTGGCTTGTGGCTACCTTAATTCATAATTAAGTTATATAATCACTAGTATAGTCTTATACAGGTAGTTAGGTCATCCTAAGGGTTATAATTAAGTATCTAAGTCAGTCTAGGTGATAACCATGACATAATTAGGTATATATAGGAGTTAGTGGTAATTTTATTATCATCGTATATTATGATTTAGGTTCTCATTAGAGATATTTGAAGTTTTCTCCCTTCAAAGTGGCTTGTTATGCTCTATTATTATCAAGTAACTGTAGCATATTTCATAGTATATTATCTCTTGTGCACGTTATTCCATTACATATCTTAGCTTTCATCCTCTATATTAAAGAGGTTTTCTTGAGATCAATGATTTTCTTCATATGTGTAACAATGTTTTCTTAACTAGGGTGTGCTTTGTTAGAGTAGAATTGTTATTCAATTATTTTATTCTACTTTATGTATTAATCCACTTTAGATGGATGTGTCATTTAGTTGGTTCGATATGTGACACTTCTCATTTTCCACTTGGTAGAGCATTCTTTGAAGTTGAGCACTCCTACAGTGACTCAAACTCATCATCCTATATGTACAATATTTCTCATTATAAATTGCATTCAATCTTCTATCAATCTATTTGCAGATTGCTTTCAACTTCTCATGATTGTTTTGTGTTTTATTCTCACAACCTGATTGATGCCATCTCTCGTCCACATCGATCCTCCTACACCTACATGGTATTAAAACTTCCTTTGTTCCATTAGTTGGCTTGAACTTGTGAGGTTTTCATGCATGCAATTTGTATTTTGGTGGTTATCGTTTGTGTCTGTTCTGGAAACTATTTTAGTGGTCATAGTTGAGAGATTGATCTACTATTGAAGGTCAAGAATAGTAGCTTGATTCTTTATTTTGGCATAAAGCATCTCTAGTACTTTAGAAGGTATCTATGAGGTCAATAAAATTGTGATCTACTAGGAGGTTGGATCCAATTCTAGTGTTCTTATTTCATTCATTGTGTGAGTATTTTGTGTAATCCATGTATTGCATATTTCACTAATATATCATTTATTGTGAGAACCTATACTGCATGCCCATGATCAAGTTTTTGCAGATGTTGTATTCTCCAACATAAGATATTCCTATGGAGTTTCTATGCCTATAGTGGTGTGAGAAATTAAGCATGTCTACTTGGGCAACGATGCATATGTGGAGATACAAAATATGTAAGAATAGGCCATAATCTACCATCCTAATTGGTATTTACTAAAAATTCCTTCGACCACTATGCTACATTATCTATTTTGAGAATAAATTCACTCCTTTCTCAAAAGTATGGAGAATACATAATATTGATTAAGTTCTTTTTCCTCTATCATGCAAGCAAGGTTTAGATCTTGGCATGGAGGTTGGTTTCTTAAAATTACTCCACATGGATTTTGACCCATCCACTTAGCACACTCAAACGTATACATTGCCTCTCCAATGAAACTATGCTCCTACATGTCCTCTTTTGGTGCCACAAAAGAACCAATGAATATTTCAATCCTCCCCATGTGGACCTGGTCAACATGAGACCTTGCAAATCGCACATGGGTACCATTCCCAAAAGATTGAGGCTCATGTAACTACCCACTTGTAGCCTCTCTCAACAAAACATTAGTGCTAAAATTCCCTCAAAATTAGCAAGCTTCATCCACATGTGACATGCAAGGACTCATTTAGTGGTTGTTCATCCCTTTGATTGACATTGCAACTCACATCAAATGGTGACTTGGTCAAACAAGCCACGTGAGCACCATCTCCCTCTTTGAAAATTAAAAGAACACATTGCATTTATCAGAGCAATTATCTTTATACTAAAAAGAGGTCTGTAAATGTAAAAATATAACTACTAGTGGTTAAGATAGACTCATAAGTCTTTATTCATGTTGTAAGGGGGGGAGTTACCTTCTCTTTCCATAATTTTCAAATGAGAATCAAAATATATTTTTTAAATAAAAGGCTATAGGCCGACCAGATATATTAATATGATAAAGTAACAAATTACAATAGTAAAGTTTTGAAGACTATAATCAAAATCTAGAGAAGCCTATATGTGATCAGCTTGATAGTTACAAAATAGTTGATTCCATAATGATCACATTTTTACATCAGTATATTTCAATATTTGAAAACTATCTATATAATATCAGCTTTCAAAAATTTTCAGACATCGGTGCTCAAAAAGATCTTGCATCAAGCATTTCCAACATATGAGTCTTCCCCCCCTTCCCCTTTGTGCATTCTCTAATGTGTCGGAGGAGTTGAGTGAGACTTTGCAGTGATGTTCATATCTGGAACTAGTGATTTTGCCCTGACCTAATTTTGTGCAGCTTGAGACTCTGCAGACTCCACCTCTTTTTGATTTACCACTTGTTTGTTGGTGTTAACTTCATGATGGCAATGATGTGTCAATAGAAATGATAATGCATGATACTTTGACTTGAAGGTCCTTACCATATCATCCCCTACTTCAAAATGATGACAAGCTAATGCTCTGTATAGATAGCTTGATGAATTGTTCTCCAATGAGATTTTCATTGCAATGTAGACATTTTTGTATCCTGCCTTATGATACAAATAATGCCTTGGGAAGATCCCACCCACATATGCTTCACCCTTCCAAAAATTGTATTTTTGTATGCTCTTCAGCAAAGCATTATCTTGCAGAAATACTTCCTTGATAGTTGTATTTGCCAGTTTAAGCATATCTTGATAATTTGGATTCAGGTCCAGCACATTTGATACAAATATTGATACTAGTTTTGAAGGCAGAATTAACCTCTGAGCTGCAGGAAGCAAGATGTCATCACCAATTAAAGTTTTCAAACATTTATAAACTGGCAGACAATCAGTCTTGAAGATATGTGATAGTTGATCTCTTTCCAGTGCTTTAGAGAACGGCACCTCCCATTCCTGTATGGGAAAAAAATATTTGTTGTTACTGGCATGAACTCCATGGTGCAATACAAGCACAATGACCCCTGCACAACACACCACCCAAAAGAGATGAATGGGATAGTTATGTTTTGAAAATATCTAAAAAAATATACATTTTGGTAGCAAAAAAATTCCACAAAACAACTTTGCTTAACAGATCCTCAACAGAATGCTTAAAGCTTATAAAAAATTTCTCAAATTATTCTATAGAAGAATAGAATGATTCGGCATCCATTGAAAACAAGAATGTTTAATCAATGATGATAGATAGATTTTGTTGCATTACATTGAACAAAATCATACCAGAACACAAACCCATGAACCGAAGTCACCAACTCTATGTAACTAAGCTCAGCCACCCATAAACTAAAGCCAACAATATGTAGCATCACTTGGCCTTGAACACCCATGAGAAAAATTGAAACATTATTGCATTTACTTATGCCTGCAAAATGGAAACACTACCATTCTATTAATAGTAGTGGATCTCAAAAAAATTCAAAGAAAATAGGGGTAGAATAAATTTCAGCACATGAGAAGGCATCAACTGACGGATGCCTCCAATTATCTACCCTGTAAAACATCGACACTTGTTAATTTTAATACATACCTTCACTGCAATCACTGGGGTACTTCTTTAAAGAATAATTTGATAAATTTGTTCCAAATCTCCTTTATTTGTGTAACAGATTATTTCCTTTTCTTCGAAAAAACCAAATCCATGCCATTTAGACATCCATTTGGCCGATTACAGTTGCTTTGTACTAGAAGTGTTCTGCCTCTTACACCTAGAATATATCTCCCTTAATTTAATATAACCACACACATGCCATTCTGAATTATGTTCTACCGATTACATTTTCTTTGTACTAGAATTTTTCTACTATTAACACTTTGCTTGTACTACCCACAAGGAATACAATTGAGGATCAAACATTTGCACATGTTGAAAAAAAGAAATTGGTTGGCGGTGTACATGCACAATGATGACCTTTTGTAGGATAATATGAGTAGACTTATGATACTAACGCGTTAGCACTTTTATAGATTCCTAGATATGTTACTATTTTTAGCATACCTCTTAAACACGTATATTTTCTGCCTCTTACACTTGGGATATATCTCACTTGCTTCAACAAGACAAAACACATGCCAATCACACTTGCTTTGTATTGGAAATACTGGAAATGTTCAATTATTTACACTTGGCTTGTACTAAACAGCCTGGAAATCGATTGTAGATCAAGCAATTTGCAGACATTTAAAACAATACCCTAGCTACCGATGTACATGATCAATGATGACCGTTTTTAGGAAAACAAGTGTAGACTAAGAGTGTCGACAACTTAGTACTTTATACATCTCCAGAGATATTACTATTTTTAGCACATCTCTCAAGTACGTTCCTAGCTTAAATCTTTGATAAGCATAGCACTTGTATATAGAATTTGAATTGTCATACATTCCCATTATCTCCCCCACATGTTTAGCTAATAAACATTTCCTTTTGAATAGCAATTTTTAAAACCTCTAGTACATTTTGCATATTACTCTCATAAATTTTCTCTTTCTGAATCTGTTCACACCCAATATTTGCAAGTTTATCTGCCACCAGATTACCCTCCCTATAAGTATGTTTTATTTGCACAGATTTGAACTTATCCATCAAGGTCCATACCTATTGTAGCACATACCTAATTTTCCAACAAAATATTTTTTTTCCTTACATTCATTAATAATAATTAAAGAATCACCTTCAATTTTCAAGTCTTTTAATTGCAATACAAAAGCTAGCTACAAGCCATGAAGTAAAGCTTGTGCTTCTGCAATGTTATTTGTTTCTTTCAGAAGTTTAATTCACTTTGTTGAGATTAGGAGTCCATTGTGATTTCTAATAGCAATCTTTGCCCCTGACAAACCTAGATTCCCACATGAAGCACTAGCAAAATTTAGCTTAAAACAACCTTCTATAGGTGGTATCCAATGAATTTTGCTTCTATCAATTTTAGATCTTGGATTTTGGTGTAAAATTCCCTTGAATGGAAGGACAATCTTATTCCACCTTTGCATCAACTTAGAGTCCCAATCTGTGAACAAGGAACCAACATGCTTATTCTTAAGGACATATGCATTTGATATTTTTGATATTGAGGACTCCAATTTCTCCAATACTTGATCAATTTTCAATCTTTCATTTCTAAAAATTCTTCTATTCCTTTACCACCAAATGGTCCATAAAATAACATAAGGAATCACTCTCCATATGCAAGAAAATAATGCAGACTTGTGCAACATTGGCCAACTTGAGAAAAGATCCCACAATTTTTTTGGTAATGGAGCATACCAACTTAGTTTCTCTTTAATAAAAGACCAAAAAAGAGATTCAAAAGGGAAATGAATAAAGAGTTGATTTACCTCTTTCATCTCATCATCACAAAGGACACATTTAAATTGAGCTGCAATCCCAAGTTTGAGGAGCCTATCACTTGTCAAATCTCGCCTTTTAATGGCCAGCCATGAGAAACATCTAGCCTTTGGAAGTATTGAAGAATCCCAACAAAAGGATAAAGCTCATCGTGGCTTAATACCTTCCCCTTGATTCATTATTGATTTATAACCTATTTTAACAGTGTAGGTTCAAAATTTTGATGGTGCTCATAATAGCTTATCATCCTTTCCTGAGAAATATACAATCCTCTCACCTAAAATACTTATAAACTCCTCTTTGTGACCATTTGAACCAACAATAACAAATACATCCTTCCACTTTACTTTGCCAGTACATTCATCTATATTATCAAAATAGTCACCTACTTTGTCTCCCCAACATACAGTGAGCAATGCTTGAATATCTTGCAGATTATTTTTTGAATTTAGAGGTACATGACCTCCCCATGAATCTTCCCAAAAAATTTCTTTTAAACCATCATGGATTTCCCAAGTAAGATAGGGTATTATTACCTCTCTACAAGAAACCAAAAAATTCCACATTGTTGAGCCTTGAGGTGGGTCTAACATTGTAAAAATTCTTTGTGGATCCATATTACCTAAGTAATTTTTTTGCATAATTCTACACCATTTTGTATGTGACTTAGCATACATGTACCACACTAATTTCACCCCCAATGCCTGGTTTTGTGCTGACAAGTTGTGTATACCTGTTCCCCCTTTGGAATTCTCTATACACATATTCTCTAATGAAATAAGATAATTTTTCTTTTTATTATCCATGTTTCCTTTCCATAAAAAATCCCTGATAATCTTTTCAATTAATAGAATCATAGATTTTGGTGCTTTTAACACAGCCATATAGTAATTTGGTATGGTCGAAATGACTGATTTAATCAATAAGATTCAACTTGAAAGTGACAACCATCTACCCTTCCAAGTTGCTACTCTCTTCTGAATACTCTAAATGATGTTAACCCAATAAGAGATTTTATTTTCCCCTGAAAAGAACGGAATCCCTAAATACTTGCAAGGTAGGTCAGTTGTTTGGAACCCAAGAAGATTAACAATTTTCTTCTGCAAACCTAATTTAATATGAAAGGTATAAATCTTTGACTTCTCTGCATTTAGTTTTTGACCTAAAGCATGTGAGTATTTATCTAAGACATATTTAATATGCTTGGCCTTTGGAATCTGAGCTAATCCAAATAATAATGTGTCTGTCATCTGCAAATAATGAATATGTTACAGACAAATCCGTACTAGGTATTGCAATGCCTTTCCACAACCCTTGGGAATGAGATTGGTTAATTGTCCTACTAAGAGATTCAGCTAATATAATGAATAAAAAGGGTGATAATGGATCCCCTTTCCTCACACCTTGAGTGGAACTAAAGAAGCCTAAAGATGTACCATTGATTAATACTAAAAAATTAGCAACCTATAGACAAGAAAGAACCCACTTACACCATCTATTAGAGAAACAAAATTTCCTTAATACCTGCATCAGAAAAGCTTAGTCCACCTTATTATAAGATTTCATCATATCAAGCTTAATGATAAAAGAAGGAATTTGTGTAAAGAGATTGAATGCAAAACTTCATGTGCCACCAAAGCACCCTCTATTGTCTCCCTGCCTAGAACAAAACCACCTTGTTCTTCTGATATTAACTTTGGAATGATGGGAAACAAATAGAGGAATATTGCTTTGGTAAAGATCTTATAAATCATATTACAAATGGAAATAGGCCTAAATTATGAGAAAGACTTAGGATCCTTAACCTTTGGAATTAATGCAATGTGTGTTACATTAAATTTCTTAAGCATGGATGAAGATGTTCTAGATTCCTCAAATGCCTTAAGCAGATCATTTCCTATGAACTCCCAACATTTTTGAAAAAACAATGTTGTAAAACCATCAAAGCCTAGAGCTTTTTCAACCTTGAGTGAGAAAAAAATAGTTCTCACTTCATCCAATGTGAAAGGCTTATTAAGTTGTACATTATCTTGATCAGTGACAAGAGAAATAATTGCTTGTAACATATCCTCTCTATCAATCCCTAACTGATCAAATTGTTGTGATGGTGTAGATAGCAGATTTGGAAAGAACTTAACTGCATTTTGAATGTCATCTTCATTATTTAACCATTTACCCGAAGCACTCTCTTGAATTTGAAACACTTCATTCTTAGCTTTCTTAACTTGAGTTGACATATGAAAGAATTTGGTATTTTTATCACCTTCTTTAAGCCATAATTCACATGATTTCTTTTGTCAATACAACTCCTCATACAAAAATAACTCTTCCCATTATGATTGTAATCTTTTCCGATCCTCAAAATTTTGTGGAGCCAACCCCTGACTTATAATTTGTTCATTCACCACTTCCAACTATTTAAAGACTATATCCTTTTGATGGAATATATTCTTGAACACATGTATGTTCCATTGTTTTATTTTTCCCTTCAAATGTTGCATTCTCTTACAAAACCTATACATGATACACCCTGATATATATAGTGCTTGCATCCACCAAGATTTTAATAACAGTAGAAAGTCACTATGCCTGAACCACATTGACTCAAATTTGAAAGAAGCAGACCATCTGTGTGGTGAATTTTTGGCTTCAATATTAATGGAAGTTGGGAAATGATCAGATCTCGACCATGGAAATATTTCAAACATTTGAACATAATTACCTACTACCCAATTTGAATACATTATAAATCTATCTAACTGAACAACAATATGCATAAATTCATGCCTCTTATTTGTCCATGTATAGATCCCTTTTTTAGGTTGCACATCCACAAGTGCATTACCATGAACAAACCTATTAAAATCCTCCATTGTCTTATGAGGTGGTATGATTCCTCCTCTATTTTCATGAGGGGACAATATTGCATTAAATTCACTTGCAAGTATGACTTTTTCTAACCCTGATTGTTCAAAAATTAATTCAAACTCTTTCCAAAGCTTTTTCTTACTAGCTGTTGAATTTGGTGCATACATATTTACCAGCAAGAAGGTTAGATCAAAGTGAATAACACACTCCAATTTCTAGTGTGGATTATTAGTAATGGGTTCCAGTTGAATAGATTTAGCATTCCATAAAGTTAACAACCCACCAAATGCTCCTTGAGCTATAGAATGATAAGATTTCTAGATAGACCACTTGGAAATTATACTTTCATAACTCTCCTTAGACAACTTAGTCTCTTGTAATAGAACAATATCAGTCCCTGATGAATTAATTTGTTGCTTAACCTAGGCATGTTTTTTAGGGGCATTAATGTCCCTAACATTCCAAGAGATAATTATCATAACAATCGAGGAGAGCATCCTGCTCCCCTCAATCTTTTCTTTATGCTACCATCCAAGGTTAGCTGTACTCCTAAAGCTATTTCCTCTTGCAATTTAATTGCATTTGATTTCCTACCTCTCTTACCAGGTGACTTTATTAGAGGAGTCTAAAGAGGAGTTTGGCTGACAGATAAATGTTTTGAGAAATCAAAGTCAACCCCATAAACTCCACTATTCTCTAGAACTTCTAAATTATCACTTCTTAAAGACTAGTCAACTATACTTTTTGTACCATTTGTAATGACAATTGCAAAAACAAGAAAAATCTTATTACATTTTTCTGTCAGACATTCCTCTTCTTCATTAATCACTTCTTTAGCAATTTCATCAAAAAGGTTGGACCCTACCATCTTCGCAATTCGTTCTGCCCAAACCTCCAAGCTATCATGCCCATCCATAGAAAGTGAATCATGTAAACCCAACTCAACCACATCATCTTCATTATGTGAAGCCAAAAGAGGAACTCGTGAATCAATTTTTGGTTCCATAGAATTATCCCACATTAGTTTTGAAACTATAACATCTAGTTGCTGCTCATTTCCTAGAGAAAGGCTTGGTATGTACAAGCATAGGGATCTTTTCCAAGGTAAAAACTCTAAGTTTTTTTTCCATCTCTTAGGAAAATTCACTACAAACTTTAAACTCCTACAATTTTGAGAATGTGTAATATCCCTAACAGATTAGTAGAAACTTCTGAAACAAAAGGAAAATCATAGGAATAGACACCCTTCACCAAAGAATTATCCAACAAATTAAGAATCCCAGACAAAGAAGAAGAACTCACTGATACAATTTTTTGTCCAAAATTCTTATTTTGGAATTGTTGTTGTGCATGATTTAAAACAACTCTATCTGAAGCATTTTGATTATCAACCTTTTCTAACTCATTTGTGTGTTCTTGTGAATGACTATCAGATAGAGAAAAATCCCCCAAATCCTTATTTTGAATATTAGTACTATGTTCGCACTGTTGGAAAGAATGGCCAAATAAATGGCAAGAAGTGCAAACATTATTTGGTGTCTCAATTAGAATTGCATTCTTCCAACACCCATACTTTGACTAAATTCTAACTGAAGAAGGAAAAACCTTAAAAGTATTTAAACAAACATAGACCCTAATTGGTTTGTCTGGATTTTTGAAAAAATCCATGTCATGGCATACAAAAACTTCCAGACTATTAGCAATAGTTTCCACAATAGGTGGTTCCCTGTATTCCAATGGAAGTGTGGGAAATTGGATCCAAAAAGGAATGAATTGCATGACATTGGTAAAAGGATCAAAATTTGGAGTCCATGCCCAAGTAAATAACCCAAAACCCTAAAAAAGACATGATTTAAGTTTAAGAATTAAATCCCTCTACAACTTGGTGGAAAAAAAAACAACGAAGAAACCATTTCCCTGGTCTATGTAAAATTCCTTATTAGCCCCTTCCCATTCAGAGAAAAGTAGATCTTTTAAAGTTTCAACAATAGGGAAGAAGCTCCAAAACTTACAAATTAATGCATGATCTTTGAGATCCTAAATTTGT
>VDFB02144963.1:0-10921 GCA_007258455.2 Sequoia sempervirens
CTACTCAATACCTTGTCACTAACACACCAAGATATGAAAAGATCTAGGTGGCCCCAACACATAGATCACAACAATAAGTCCCAAAAAAGAAAAAGCCAAATATATTGCCAAAGATAAGGCCGGTAGAGGTTGTCAGACCAAGGAAGGAAGCTTCCTATTAGGCAAAGATGAGGTGGATTGTGATGGGGGACAAGCAAAGTGGGAGGGTTATCTTAGGGATTATGTTGATAGTTTATGATTAGGGATCTATGTAGGCATGCATGTTGTTTGTTTTTGCATTATTTGTCTCAAGGTGATATGGGTGGTAACTTTGGGGTGATAAGATGCTTATTATCAGTGGTATTTTAGTATGGAATGGGATTTTATTATGTGATGGGTGGATGAGCAACCGGGCATATTGATGATCACTTCCCACTACATTTGATGGTGATGATCATGTAAGTTGTTTATTTAATATGGAAATATTTAGCCGAGTGACACAAAGGAGGGTGAGTGGGTGTATGACAGGTTCAGGATCATGGTAGAAAAAGCTCTCACATTATTAAATTGGGGGTGGATGGGTGTATTCCAAGCTATAGTTGGTAGGGTGGGTAGATGGACTTATTGTGGATGGATTTTATTTTTTACATATGGAAGTGACCCACAATAGATGGTAAACATGACCCTACACATGGCGCTTATGTTGCTAGTTTTCACCCGCGATACTTGCCCAAGGTACCACAAAGTGGTTTCACCATTGGATGAATTGGCTATCTTTACTTTTTTGTATTTTTTGATTTTTTGATTTTATTGGTTCTTCTTATGTGAAGATTTTTTTTAGATGGATGATATTCATGGGTTCTTCAAGGGGATATCCTTCCATGGTAGCTATCTGATATGCCTGTGATCCATATTTTGTCATGACAATGTAAGGGCCTAGCCAATTACGTTCCAAATTGCCCTTCTTTTCCCATTCCTGCAAGTTACATTAATTTTCCTTAAGGAAAAGATCTCCAATGGCACATTCTTTGGGCTTGATCTTCTTGTTGTAAGTTATGCAAAGCTTGTTTTGATATGATTTAAGATGGTTGAGAGAATTTAAACATTTTTCATCTAGAAGCTCTAGTTGTTGAAGACGCGATACACGATATTCTTCGTCATCAATGAGATGCTATAGAGAGATTCTCAATGATGGGAGCTCAACCTCTATTAGAAAAATTTATTCAACACCATATACCAAGGAATAGGGAGTGGCTCTAGTAAGTGTGTGAATACAAGTATGGTATGCCCATAGGGCGGGATTAAGTTGTAAGTGCTAATCATGGCCAACTTCATTGATCATTTTCTTTAGGATTTTCAAGATTGTTTTATTTGTGGCCTTATCCTGGTTGTTTCCTTGTGGATAATATGAAGTGGAAAAATGATGTTGGATGTGGAATTGTTGACATAGATTACAAAACTCCTAGTTTTTAAAGGGACATCCATTGGCAGTGACTATGGAAGCGGGAATCCCAAAGCAACAAATGATGAATGGAGTATGAATTTGGATATCGGTTTCCCTATAACATAGGTCATAGGTATAGCTTAAACTCACTTAGTAAAATACTCAATGGTGGTGATTATGAATTTATGACCATTTGATTATGTAGGTTGTATCTTCCCAATGAGGTCTACCCCCCATCATGAGAAAGGCCACATAGTAACAATGGGTTGTAATGCTTGTGATGGTGTGTGAATCAAGTCACCATGCTATTGAAAAGGTTTGCATACTTTCACAAAATTAATTGTGTCTTGCTCCATCGTGGGCCAATAATATCTTGTATGCAACAACTTCTTTGCTAATGCTGGTCCATTAGAATAAGCCCCACAAATACCTTGATGTATCTCATTTAGGGTAGTTTGAGCTTCCGTTGAGTCTAAACATCTCAGGAGGGTGCCATCAAAAGAGCAACAATAAAGGGTATCTCCAACAACGGCGAAACAAGATGTTTTCAGATGAAGGATTGGCGTTGTGAGGTTGAGAGGTTGGGTGGGATGGTGTTATTGTGTAGATACTTGTATTTCTTAATACCATGGGGAATCAAGACCAATAATGTCACCAATCATTTCAGATTCAAGAATATCATAAGCAGGAACAAAAAGTTGTTCTATGAGGAATTGATCACATCCCTGACTTTTTTGTGGTACATCACAAGGGAACCGATGGTAGCCATGGCATTCGCTGATTTGATGTTTACCCTTGGTATCTAATCAAATTAGATTTGTGTGAAGTACTCATTGAAGCTATCCACCATATGCTTATAAGGAAATAGCTTGTCATCCTTTTTCTGATATTCATCATTTACTTGTTTGATGACTAATTAGGAGTCGCCATATACCTATAATTTTGTAATCTTCCATTGGATGACAAGCTTGAGTCATGTTATTAATGCCTCAGAATCTGCTATATTGTTTGTGCAAGGGAATACAATTTAGTAGGACTTACGTATGCAGTCTCCTTAAGGCGTGACAAAAAGTATCCTTTCCCTCGAGCCATGTTGTGTGAAAGATGCATCAAAATACAGATTCCACATGTTCCTTCTTCTATAATTAAGATGTTTTCATCAGGGAATTCTATCAAAAATGGATGATTATCTTGTATAGGAGCTTTTTCAAGCTGATCAACAACCATTTGTCCTTTAATAGCTTTTTTTTTCTACACACTTGATGTCAAATTCACTGAGAACCATGATCCATTTAGCTATTATGCCTTGGAGAGTTGCTTTTGAAAGTAGGTATTTTAATGGATCTACTTTTGAGATGATTCAAGAGTCATGTGATTGAGCATATAATGTCGTAGTTTCTTAGTACAAAATACCACAACCAAACATGCTCTTTCTATCGATGCATAGTTCAACTCACTTCTAGCTAGTGCGAGAGATATGTAGTATATGGCTCTTTCCTTCCCCTTTGTCATTGTGTTGAGTCAACAATGTCCCCAGTGCCACTCGAGTTGCTGATATATACAAGAGGAGTGGTTTATCTGCTTGTGGGGTTACTAGGACTAGTGGTATTACAAGATAATCCTTGAGTTATTGGAAAGCTTGTTGACAATTGTTATTCCATTTGAATGTGATGTTTTTACGAAGTAGGTGGGAAAATGGTTGACATTTATTAGCCAACTATGTAATGAATCTTCAAAGTGCTTGTATATTTCCTTGCAAACTTATATGTTGTTTTATGTTCTTTGATGGAGGAATTTCTCTTATTGCTTTTATTTTGGCAGTATCTACTTCAATTCCTTGGTGGGGAAACAATGAAGCCTAATAGCTTTCCATATGAGACTCTAAACACCTTTGTGTATGCTTAATTTGTAATCTAATTAAAAACAAAAACACAATTAACAGAACTTTACACTAAAGAAATTGAAATAAAACTTGAATGTAAAAGAGAATTTCTTCAGAAACGTTCTGTCTTTCTCTATCTCCAGAGATTTGTTCGAAGCTTGCTGCTCTCAGATTGTGTAAGCTCAGCTTCTCCAAATGGCTGCTGTAGAATGAGTATGCAAATGAAAATCTCTATTCTATATGCTATGAATATGAAAATGCTCACGGATATGAACAGGGGCTGTGGATTATGCACAGGGGCTGTGAATGGAAAATGTCATGATTCTATGCTATGAAAATACTGTGAATTCTATGAATGCTATGAATGCTTATACTACTTGCAATTTGACTATAATTTTCCTGCTTAAAACTTCTATATGATTTGGAGTTCCCGGCAGTCATATTTATAGATTTTTGCAGGCACAATCCTGGCTGGCAAGAATCTACGGCTGTGAGATTGTCTGGTAGAATTGAAAGGTGAGAGATGGAGAGGTTGAGAAGAAGATGGAAGAGGTTGAGAAGTTGGAGAGAAGGATGGATTCATGTCTTCAACCCACGGGAACAAGCCTGCACAGAAATAGAGAAAATTAAATTTTCTGTTTGGGCAATTTGTTTCACGGGTGTTGAAGATAATCCCCAAATTAAATAAATAAATAAATTTATTTAATTTCATTTATTGCACTTTGATTTTTGATTTTACAAACTATGGAAGATTTAATTAAATATTTTGAAATATTTAATTATAATGTAACTTTAGAAGAATATGAAATATTAGAAGAATTAATTAAATATTTTGAAATATTTAATTATGAATAGACTTTAGAAGAATTTGAAATAATAGAAGAATTAATAAAATATTTTGAAATATTTAATTATGAATGGATATTAGAATCGAATTAGAGGAATTAATTAAATATTTTGAAATATTTAATTAAAAATGATATTTAGAAGATTTAATTTAGAAAAAGAAGAATATTTTAATCTTTATTTGAATAAAATATTCAAACTAAGATTATATGATAATTAATATAAATAAACCATAATGTTTATTTAATTAATTAAGAAATACGAATAAGATGATTAAATAAACTTATGTATTTAATCGAAATGAAATAACGAACAATATAAATAAATTATTTAAATTCATTTATACATAGATGGAATTTGGAGTTTTAATTAAATATTAAAAATATTTAATTAATTACCAGACAATGTAATGTGACCATTTTTAAGTGTATACATTTTGCCCCTCTTTGAAGTGATGTGTTTTACGCATTGCTTCAAAGAATTTTGAAATTTGCCCCAGATGTTGACTGTCGAAAAGTTGACAGGTATATGCCCCCGCAAACGATGAATCGATAAGATTTTGAATTTTTGAATTTTATGATTTTTGTAAAAAGAATTTCAAATTTTATGATTTTATAAAAAATTCAATTTTATGATTTTGAAGATGTCGATTCATCGTTCAAAACTAATGATTTGAAGAAATTGATCCGAAGAGATATAAAATAAAAATTTGATGAAGAAATTGCCCCTGCTATGTGAAAATATGATAAAAATGCCCCAATTTACCATTATATAGGTTAAAAATGTCATTTTCCATGTCATTTCAATTTTAACCTAATTAAAATTTACCAAATTGCAGACTCTGGGTTGAATGGTGTGGCACTTCATTCACCCGACCGTTTTGGTATTAATCCAGCGACATCCCATTGTACACTATGGACCTCAGGTATGTATCGATGGAAACTCTGCTTTTTGAGAAAAAATTTAAGTTAAATTGTGCGATGTTTTCCAATGTTTGTGTGATTTTTTTTTTTTTTTTGTGTTTTAAGCCCTTGAGAGACTTTTCATAAGCATATGATACTTTTCATAAGCATATATGATTCTATAAGCGCATTTGATAGATTTTGTAGCGCCCGTAATGTTTTTTGTAGCACATATGATAGAATAGCGCATTTGATAGATTTTGTAGCGCCCGTAATGTTTTTTGTAGCGCATATGATAGAATAGTGCCCATAATAAAAAACATAGCGCCCTTGATTAGTTCTGTAGCACCTATGATTGTATAGCGCTGATGATGAATTTTGTAGCGCATTTAACCAATTTTGTAGCGCCTTTAATCATATGTTGTTGTGACCTGATAAATTTGTTCCCAAAGTTGTTGGAAAACAAATAAGAGCTGATAGATTTGTTTTTAAAGTTGTTAAAAACAAATAGGACAGATAAGTTTTCTTCTAAAGTTGTTAGAAAGAAAACGTGATGTTGATTATTTGCTTTCCATGACGATGAAAAACAAATAGTTTAATTGATTTGTTTGCTTCTAAGGTTGTTAAAAACAAACATGATTTTGGATATTATTCGCATTCCATGATGATGATGAAAAACAAATAATTTGATGTTCAGTTTTGGATTGATGTGTTATGATGATCTGATATTGATTTTGCTTTGATGATATGTCAACAGGAGAGATTAGGTGTTTTGCAGTTACGAGAGACATTTCCGAGCACATGGATATTGATTCCACATTTATTATAGTCAGATAGAGATGTGATTGATGCATGTGGGTTGAGTGCATTACTAGACATGCCTGAGGTTCGCCTCAACAGGGCTCTATTGACAGCACTTGCAGAGCGGTGGCATAGCGACACCAACACATTTCATTTACCGACGGGTGAGATTACAGTGACTCCTGAGGATGTATATCGCATCCTACGGATCCCAGTGATGGGAGAGATAGTTGTTTTTGATAGCCGAGAGGCTAGAGGCACTGATGCTTTGAGGAGGATTTTTAGAGATGATCAGATCGCCGGATACTTCATTCCATGGGGTAAGATGACAGATACCTATCCACCTTTACCAGCTGTACTTGCAGGATTCATTAGAGGTGTGTTATGCCCCGACCATAGGTCGAAGGGGTTCGCGATCGGGTGGGGTCGTGTTTTGGAGAGCTTGATGATGCAGGGGACACGGTATGCGTGGGGTACATGCGTGCTAGCCCACCTATATGACGAGTTACATCATATTGTATACGGTAGAGGCCGGAGTTTTGCTGTTGGGTGCTCATTATTACAGATATGGGCATGGGAGCACTTTGCTGTTTTACGTCCATTGACTCGAGGACAGCGACCAGCTGGTCGATCATACAGGTGGAGATATGCTCACATTATTGCTCAGCCAAGACTGGGCAAACTAGTGCATTGGCAGAGGCTATTAGACAGTCTAGATACAGTATGCTGGAGACCATATTTAGATTGTGAGCCATGGCCAGAGGATGCGAGGGAGATGCCATATGTATGTACTTCCAGATTTTTGATTGGGCAGACTACATGGATCATTGAGAGATTTCTTGCTAGAAGAGTATGTCGACAGTTTGGTTGGATTCAGGGTATGCTTGTGGGTTCTGCGATTTATGCACGACGACAACCAGAGCTTGCGGTGTGGGGTCCACAGATTTCATATGAGAAAGCAGTGGCAGAGTTTACCAGTTTGGGAGCGCAGATGTGGGATTACCGAGTGGATGTTCTTGATGCAGGGACGACACCAGAGTATTTTCAGTATATCTTAGAGCATCCAGTACCACGTATGTTTGATCCTGATGAGGCTATTGCTCCTATTATTGCACAGAGACGTCGACAGAGAGATTCAGCTTCAGAGGGTGATGATTCAGAGGACAGCGATGATGATGAGAGTGGAGGAGATGATGACTCAGAGGGAGATGATGGTGGTGATGGTAGAGGTGGAGATAGAGGTGGCAGGAGAGGTGGTAGGAGAGGTGGCAGAGGTGGTAGAGGTGGACCACGGATGAGACACACTGACCCATCTCCTTCAGTAGATTCGATAGTATCAGGTCATCTATCCACTTTACAGAGTATAGTACAGAGTTTGCAGACCCAGTTAGCATAGGCCCAGGCCTTAATTTCACAGTTGCAGGGACAGTTGACTGCAGTTACTGCTGAGAGGGATGCAGCGAGACAGCGGGGTGAGCAGGCCATTGCTTTGGCGGATAGCCTACAGAGAGTAGCAGCTATCACCTTGACTGGTGATATGATGAGAGAGGTTACCAGAGCCACCCGAGAGGCAGAGTTTTACCGGACTAGATATCATGATGCGGTTCCACCTGAGCGGAGAGAGAGTTATGCTTAGTCACGGTCTACGCATGGTCGGTCTCATACTACCAGCAGGGGTGTGACAAAGCCATTACCTCCAGGAGGGCCATCAGGGACAGGCGGAGTAGGTCCATCAGGGGCAGGTGGTACAGGTCCCAGACCAGCGCCATCAGAGGATAGCACTGCCTAGTGCATTGTAGATGATATTTTCATGATATTCTGTTGAGACATATTGTATATACCTTGAGATGATCCCATTTTTGATGATGTTATATCATTTGTAGTTGACATCTTTGTACATTTTGACATTCATTTTTGAGATATATAAAATGCAGTGATGATTTATGATGATATATGATGTGTCTATATGACGTGTATGATATGATGGTTTCATGGTTTATGATATTTATATACATGATTTATGAGATGAAATTTATTTGATGAATGAATGTATATGTTTATGATGTATACTTTGATTTTATGATTTTCTAATGCAAATATGAAAAATGTATGAGATGATGTTTTTGTGAATGTCAAAATATACTCAGTCATGTATTCAAAAAGATATAACCATTTGAATCTTTGCCAGCTTTTTGGGAATTTATGAACGCAAAATGCAGTTTCTAACATGAATGCAATCTATATTAACCATGCAGGACATCCATACAATATTGCCATTTGGAGAGCTTAGTTTTTCTTTTTGTATCATCATAGAGCTTTGAAATATTGAAAGTTAATACAAGAATCAAAGGGTATGTTAGCACCAGTGATGACCTGAGTATTTCTTTCATGATTTTTAATATAGCAAGTTAATACAAGCATCGAGGTATAATTAAACCGAGATGACCTGAGTATTGCTTGCATAAACAGACAAGAGTTAATCTTTTTCCCTTGCAAATTCCGAAATGTCATCCATGATACGTAGTAGAGCATGTCTCGCAACCAATTTGCATAGTACTAATGATTTCCTCACAAACAACAGACAAAGAAAAATCATACTCCTTCCTTGTTTTTCTAGTTCAATACATCATCGAATCGCTCTAGAGATATGATATAAAAATCAAACAACCATTCAAATTTTGCTTAAATTATTTCAAACATTTATTCAGATTAAGATCATCCAATTTTGGTTATCATCATTGATATTCTCATTTCGATAATTGTTTGAATCATGTTGTTTTGATTTGAATTGGCATGTTGTAATTGATTTGGTACGGCAATGTTTGTTGCATTTTGTCAAACTATTTTATGTCTTTTTATGATATTCGAAAAGCTCGTTGCTCCTCTCCTATTTGTTCAGTCTATGATTCTACATTTTCCCCCGGTGTAAACACAACCTAAAGAGTATGGATATGTACAAATTTCATCAAGCCATGATTAAACATAAGATTCCTATTGTATGATATGGATATGAAAGGTATATATAGATGATAGATATGGATGGATGATGCTGAAAAATGAAGACAAGACATAAACTAATAAATGGAGGAGTCCATTTTGATCACAAGTAGCGCCTGTTTACCAGGTTTTCACTACTTGTTTTTATTGCACTTTTTCAGGATTTTTCTGATTTTTTTAATTTTTTCAGGACTTTTTATGATTTTTATTTTTTATTTTTTCAGGACTTTTTATGCATAGAACTTCTTCAGATGAATACTATTGATTGGTTCTTCAAATAGGTCCCCCTCTAACGTGGATAACTGATATGCACCAGAACCGTATGCTGCAATGACAACAAATGGACCAAGCCAATTAGGTTCAAATTTCCCTTTCATTTCTCTGTCTTGCTGATTTCATGGATTTTCCCTTAAGACTAAGTCACCTACTTGAAATTTCCGTGGTTTAACTCTATGACTATAGCTACGAGACATAATCTATTGATAACCCTTCAAATGATCAGCTGAATTCTGACGTCTTTCATCTAACAGTTCTAGCTCTTGAAGGCGAGAAACCCTATAGTTTTCATCACTTATCAATCCCTTAAGTGAGACCGTAAGTGAAGGTATTTCAACTTCTAGTGGTAAGATTGCTTTTGCTCCATAGACTAAGGCATATGGAGTAGCTCATGTTAGTGTACGAACACTAGTTCTGTATGCCCACAGAGCTGGGTTCAATTGGACATGCCAATCACGACCGGCGTCATTTACTGTCTTCTTCAATATCTTCAAGATAGTTTTGTTGGAAGCTTCTGCTTGACCATTACCCTGTGGATAGTAAGGTGTAGAGAACTTGTGTTGGATGTGAAATCTTTCACAAAGTTCATCAACATCTTGATTCTTGAAAGGCCTTCCATTATCAGTAATGATAGAATTAGGAATTCCATATCTACAAATAATGTAATTCAGGATAAATGAAGATATTTGTTTTCCAGTCATTGTTGTTAAAGGAACAGCTTCAATCCATTTTGTAAAATACTCTGTAGCTGTAATGATGAATTTATGACCATTTGACGATGAAGGATGTATTTTTCCAACAAGATCTAGTCCCCATTGAGAAAAAGGCCATGTTGAAATAAAAGGTTGCAGTTCGTGCGTAGGTGCATGAATAAGATTCCCGTGGATCTGGCATTTAGAACACTTCTTGACAAAAGTAAAAGAATCTTTCTCCATGGTAGGCCAATAGTATCTCATTCTGACAAGTTTCTTGGCTAGGGTCAAACCACTTGAATGAGTTCCACAAATACCACCATGAACCTCTTGTAAAGCTTTTTCAGATTCATCACGTTCAAGACATCTAAGGAGTGTACCATCAAGACCACATCGATAAAGGATATTGGCAATTAAGGTATAACGAGATGATTGGCGAATGAAATTCCATTTTTGGTTGTGGGATAAATCCGAAGGTAAGATATTATCTTTGAGGTAAGTATAAGTCTTGCCATATAAAGGTGATTCAGAACCGGTCAAATGACATATGACTTGAGTTTCAGGATTATCATAGGTGGGAGAAAACATTTGTTCCACTAAGAATTCATGCTTGATTTGATCTTCTGATAGTTGTAATAAGGAAGCAATGGTAGCCATTGCGTCTACAGCTTTATTATCAATTCTTGGTATCTGTGAAAACTTGATTGACACAAAATACTTCTTGTAATCATCCACCATGTTCTTGTAAGGTAACAACTTATCATCTTTAGTTTGATAGTCATCATTAATTTGATTAATGACAAGTTGTGAATCACCGTAGACTTCGAGCTCTGTAATATGCCATTCCAAAGCTATCTTCAATCCTATGAGCAATGCCTCATATTCGGCTATGTTATTTGTGCAAGGAAACATCAACCGATATGATTGTGAGATGGTATGTCCTTCAGGTGTAACAAAAAGAATCCCTGCCCCCGAGCCATATTGTGTATAAGATCCATCAAAGTACAATGTCCATGATTTCTGAATTGTTGCTGTGAAAACATCTGCATCAGGAAACTCAATATGCATTGGATTTTCTTCATGTAAAGGTGCTTCAGCCAAC
>VDFB02144965.1:0-27179 GCA_007258455.2 Sequoia sempervirens
ATCTATAGCTCCATTTCGTAATTGAATTGATGTGTAACGATTGTTAAGCAATAGTTGTAATGAGTCAAACAAACAATCACCAACATTGTATGCAAAAGTACTCAATCTACAAAGTCCCTCGCTCTTAAGCACGTAGTCAATGTTTGATATTTGGGGGCGCTTAGTTAATTCATAGGTGTCAACGTCTATCATTTTCTTTGTTTTTCGTGTAACCTAATGTGTTTGGGTATAGCAAATGCTGAGTATGAATAGCATTTAACACTAGTATCTAGATTACAAAATCTTAAATTGTTAACATTGTCGCTTATGTGCTTTCACTCAATAGCACTCGATAGTATGAATCATGTTGTCGAGGATCTTGGAAGTTAATAATCTCTATATATGTTGGAAAATGGATCTTGAGTAGTAGCAGAAGCTTACGTAACATACCACACAACAAACAATTTAATAGAAGCACAAGGGGAAAATAGTATTAATTCTTCAACCTGACCTTGTTATCCATTGTCCCCCAGCAGGATTGTATGTACTTATTCCTGTTACATTGCCAAAGTGGATAAATGAGTACAATGCATGATGTATACTTTTAGTGCCACAAACACAAAACAATATTTTCAGGTAGCTTTGTCTACATGCAACAATTGGTTGACAAGAATCTTTTTTGCTCATATTGTCAATCTCAGTCTATGGTATTTAAATGTTTTGTGTTATTGGATTCCTTTGTTGCTATGTACTTCTAAGCGACTGATTTTTTTTTCAAAGAACAAATGATTTTAAGAGCTATTCAGATATGCATGAATTAAGTGGCATGTAGAGAATAGTTTGACATATCTTTTCTGTTTATAGAAAGTCAGGGAAATGCAAAAGCATTGTTTGATCAAAGAAGATCTATGGCTTTTCTTATTTGTGGGAATAGCTTTTAAGATCAGTTGTGTATAGACAATTTGAGGGAAATGAAAAGACATAGGTTCATTGAGCAAAAGTGAAGGCATGGATTGATTAAATAAATTTAAAAAGAGATTGAAACTCAGAAGTGCAACCACACAGTGCATACATGCAAAGCAAATGCATTAAATAGCATGTGGGTCGATGAGAAACTGCTGCAATGGCCTGGTGCACATGTATAGCCAGGCTGCTTTGTCCATTAGCTATAGACTTAAGTCAGCTGTTAAGCATGACTATTACTTTGTGCATATTGTTTTTCTATTCTAGAAGTCTCTGTTCTGGGAGAGTTTATAGCGAGTAAGCAGACTTTGTTATAGTTACAGTATCCAGAACCAGAAACGAGTTACTTGAGGGAATAAATAGCTTCTTTCCTCAGTTTCCTTTTACTATAGAGGTTTAAAGCACATAGTGAGATTGGCAATGTGAGCAAAAAAAAAAACTGTTCTTAATGCCAGTTTGCATGTAAGCAAGACCATGGAAAAATATTGCATCATGTCTATGAGTGACGTAGTACATCATTCATTGTACTCATGTGCCATGTCAGCTTTTGAAATTAACTTTGCAGGCTTTTATTTCTAAAACAGGAAGATTAAACATACGTTAACTTGTAAACTGCATAGCAACTTGCCACAGCTATAAACAGTCCTATGAAAAAATTGCCTTAAATGCATATAGGTAAAAACCAGTTGGCATAAAACAAAGACTTATGGCTCTAAACGCTATTTGAAACTGCAAACAGGGTTTAAAAATTATATGCTAGCAGTTCATTCTATTCTATGGATATTGTATAGAGGAAGTATAACATACTAACACATAAGCAAAACCTTTTCTATTGCTCAAAGACAAATTACTATTGCAATTGTGGATAATGCATTTTTCTGTTTGCATATATGGAAACAGCCCACTAAATCATTTATGTTCAAAGAAATGAGGAATACAAGATGACAAAATGTATACATGGAAAAGAACTTTATGCAGTTATTATATTGAAGAATTTCAATTGCATTTCAAGAAAAGCAAAAAGACAAATTGGAAAACTGACCTTGTAATCTGCTATCGAATGATCAAGTATACTTGTACAAATGTACAAATTGTGATAGGGACAAGCAATCTTTCCTAGTGTAGTTTGTGCGTATTTGTTTATATACAGTTGAAAGCATTGAACCCTGTCACAAGGACAAATTAGACAAATGAGTACAGTGAGTGGCATATGCTATGTTATTCATAAAAAGAAAACATAATTCTTATGTAGATTCATTTGAATTTTTATTAATTTTTAAATACTTGTTGCTATTTGTGTACCCTATAATATAGAACATTTTTTTTTGCATATGCATGCACCAGGGTAATTCTGTTATTGCAATGGTGGCATAAGCTCTTTAGGAGCAATCAATGGAATAGATCCCATATTTGCTTAAGCACCTAAAAAAAGTGTAAATAGGCCACAACAACTAATCAATCCTAAGGCAAAAAACAACAGAGACTTGTGCTAGCACTGTTAAGTTATGGTAGAAACAATTTCTAGCTATTGTTTAATTCCAAACTAGCTATCACTTAATAGTGAAAGCGATGTAAATATTGATTTTCTAACTAAATGGGGTCATTTCATTTCCATATGCATAAGTTTATTTTGCACCATTTTGTAGCACTTACTATTACTTGTGCAATGAAGCCACATGCAAGTAGAATTCATAACTCATGGCATTTAGATACACCCAAGGAGAAATACAAATCAAGGTTGTTAGCATCCTGATAAGAAAGATGATGAGATACATCCAATTAATGTATGCCACAACATGTTATTCAATGAAGATGATTTGGATAGAAATGTTACAAATCAGAATCCTTATTGGTGTCTGAGTAATCCTCTTTTTCAAGACTTTTCAAGGAAATTGCATGCCAATACTATCAGTGAATAAGTGGAATTAGATCTTGTAATTGACTTTGTTTGATTGGTCAAATGTGTACAAGGATAGTTATAATTATTTCTTTGTTTTAACTGTTATGTATATAAATACTATTCAATAGTTATGTAATTAATTAGATATGAAATGACAAAAGGAAAAAGAAAATAAATTAATTAAGATAATTTGATTCATTAATTAATAAAGTGAATTATCGTGTAAAAGTAAAAAAATTAGAAGTTGCAAAAAAATCCTCTTTGCTTTATGCTTTAATGACAATGAGGGAGATGAAAGCAATTGTGGAGTTTAAGCTTATATCTGTAAATTGCATTTGCCTGACAGTTTGTAAAGTGCTTTTAACATATTGTCCTCATATTGTTTATAAGGTCCTATTATGGGACATGCTAACAGAACAGTGGCTCTAAAACGTGAACTATGGAACAATTTTGCAGTAATTGAATATATGCAGTCTTTAGAGAGCTCATAAGCGCCAAGTTATTGTTAAGATGTCACATTCTACGTTGGACAAAAGACAATTGCTTGTCCAAGGGACTTGACTCTGAAGAATAGCACAGGCTGAGCACTATGAAACCCAATGTGCTTATGGACATTAAAATAAAAGAAAACTGATGAGAGAAACTATTTATTGCCTGGAGTAGCTTGTCTGCAAGTGTCCTTTTTTGGAATCATGACAACCTTTGCCCTGTCACTGTAAACTGTTGTGTAGAAAAGACATATCGACACACACATATATGTATACATATGTATATATATGTACAGATACATCCATGTAAAGACAGATTAATGCATCTATGGACATAAACATATATGCATCCATATGATTACATGCATATACACATAAATGCACCTATACACACATACATATATGCATAAATACATATATGCATAGATATATCTAGAGTCAGATGCATGCATGCATACATGCATCTACAAAGGTCTACATAGATATGCACATAGGTGAATGCATATGCACATAGAAACATGCATACATATATACATGCACTGACACATTAAGCAGAAAGCGATTGTGATCGTGAACTAAAGCACTATGAAACACAGCCCCACGATGCACTTGAATAGAAAGGAACTGTGGAGAGTAACAAACTATCATTTCAACCATAACATTTCTTGCTTAGTGGCTACAAGCTCTTCCTCAGAAGTACAGCTTACAAAACACAAAAAAACAACACACGCAAAGTAATGGAAATGCATACCAAGTAACTCAACTCTATATTAAATGACCAAAGTACCCTGGCCACGCGTGGCCTCCAAGCGACTCCACCGCCTTTACCTCGAGCCAAATGCCATTCAATGCATTTAATTTTTTTTTCATGCATCACGTATGTCTACCCGCCAGTTTGGTAAACTATGCCTCTGCTTAATTTTAATTAATCAATTTATGCACTCCCTGTCTCCTGATATTTTAATGCATTTAATCTGCATTCATGGATTACGTACCTCTAGCCACCACCTTTTAAACTATGCCTTTGCTTAAATTTATTTAATCAATTTATGCGTTCGCATTTTCCCAAATTTCTAAAATGGAAAATGATTTATAAAGCTACTCGGACGAATAGAAAAATAGATAAATGCTAATTTTCCAATATATAAAATAGCTCTCAAAGTTCAAACTATACAAAAAAAAAAGCAATATGTTAAGTGGCGAAATGTGATTGGTAAATGCTGCAGTTAAATGCATTCCAAGCAAATGCATAAGTATTTCTTGCCTACCAGCAGGAAACTAATAAAAGCATTTCAACCAAATGCATAAGTATTCTTGCCTTGACACTAGGAGCCAATAAAATTGTTACTATAGAAAAATAGTTTATCCAAGTGAGTGCTATTAGGTTTGTTATCTTCAATTTCAAACTCCTTTGACGTTAATGCATTTTCTTTGGTAGTAGAATATGGAGTTTCCTTTTTTAAATGGGAGTCTGGAAGAAAATGACATATACAAATAAATTTAAGCAAAGACATAGGCTAGAAAACTGATAGCTTTTATCAATAGAAAGGGGACGTTTACAGTGATAGAGCAGAAGCTCTTGTGCTCATTGAATGAACACCAAGAGACAAGCTACTCAAGGCAACAAATGGCTATTTTTATCTATTTTGCTTCATTATATCCCAAAAATGCAAGTTGGGTTTCACAATGCATGAAAACACATTTGTGCAAACAACTGCCAAAATTATAATTGCAATGGATGACAATGATAGTGTAATGGATACTAATAGTTCAAACATCAAAATACACCAGCTAATTTTTTTTTAGATTCAGTGCAAACAAGTATCAATTGGAAACAGATTAACCTTACAGTCTATTTATCATAGGTTCATGAATTCCAAATGCACAAGTGCAAACATGGTTCTCCACAGGCTTTTGCAATGCATTTTAACTATATTGTTGTTTTGCATCGAGCTTAAAGAACCACTGCAATTATGGTTTCGAAACAGATTTAAATCAATGGATGTAAGTCAAGAAAGGTTCCTAGTTACACTTAATACTTGAATCATGAAGCATCATTGCTTCAAGCTAGAGCAAAAGTGCAGAGAGGGACACAGAAGCAAATTCAACAATGACACCATCAAACAAGGATTTGTTTGCTATCACTATGACTAACTATTGAACTCAATTGACTCATCAGTCAAACAGCTTTATTCATTACTGACCTAACTTGTTTCAAAGCTATCTTGTTAAACTGATTAGTTAATTTCATTAATGAGTAAAAGATAGAATTGACTTAAGTTGCAGAAGCTAATTGTAAGATTGACTTGTTCGTTAATTGACTTTGATTAATGGTTCAGGGACAGATGAGACAAATTAAATTCGCATCAGCAAAATGTGAGATGGACTTATTGGCTCTTACGCCACATATACTATGACATTTCAGCTTTCATGAAATAATACCGAAAGCAATAGAATAAGCAGATGGCTTTAACATACACGAAGAGATACAATTAATATGGACAGCTATAAGCTGTTGAATATTTGTAGCATAAGGAACTGAAAAGAAGATGTTGCCAAAGATTTTGCAATTTCGGTTTATAATTGCATTTGCTTCCTTGTCTATAAAGCCTTTTCAAGAAGTTCCTTTTTTTTTTTGCATACGAATGGCCATGATTGGTTTAATTGATTTGGTGTATAGAGATGTTTTATAATTAACTATAATTAACTTTTCATCTAAGCTTTTACGTATCCCTGTATGCAACTGCGTATACATGCGTCCATGTATTTTTTGGATATGCCACTATAGCCTTGTACCAATTTACTTTGTTATATGGCTATCGCATATAGTAACACTAATAAGCTCTTTCACTGTACATAGCAACTGTTTTCGTAAATGCTAGGTTGAGCTTATATGTATCAGGATACATATATACTCACGCTAAAAACTACTGAATTATGGTCTCTATTTTCCCATTTTCGTAGACACGTTACTATTGCAATTAAATGTGTAAAGCATTTGTGTCCAAAGAAATTAGATAAACAATGGCAATATGTTACACAACCTTGTCTTATGTTTTCATAGTAGTTTTTTCATTGCATTTCAAGTAAACCAGAAACTAGAATTTTATTCATATTATTTCATCCATGGCATTTACAGCCTTTCCAATAATTGGCTATGACCAATCATGGAACACAATTAATTCACCAGCAAACTAGATTGATTGCTCACTGAATTAACTTGTTTGAAAGCTATCATGTTAAGCCAACTAGCTAATTTGCCACATTCAGTATGACATTTGAGTTTCAAATAAGTCCTATGCACACAAATCTGTTATCATGCTAAAGCCATGTAAACGTAGATGTTCCAATTCCATGGGACCATTTTATTTCCATTTGTCCAAGTTCATTTCATTCCATTATCAAGAACCAATAATTAAATGTTTACACCAGGTACATGCAACTAGAAAATGCAAGCAGGGTTTCAACAATGAGATCATCTAACAAGCATTTGTTTGCTATCACTATGATTAATGATAGAATTGACTTAATTTGCATGAGTCAAGTGCAAGATTGACTTGTTTGTTAATTGACTTTGATTAATGGTACGGAGACAAATGAGACAAATTAAATTGTCACCAGCACAATGTAAAACAGACTTATTAGCTGCCACGCCACATATACTATGACACTTGAGCTTTCATGAAATCACCTCACACCAGCTCCATCAAACCATGGAAGGGTTATTCAGTGGCTTCACGTATGGTTCCCCTGCCATTCAAATGAGGGCAGAAAAGTAAAGAAATAAAATGTAAAGAGTGAATCTGATTAGGATGTTGAAAGACTTGTTAAATGAGAAATGGAAACTAAAACATTGAATTTGAGTTTCCATTATCTATTTTTTGTTTAATTCTTGACTACTGTTTTGTTAAACTGTAGATTGTAAAACACATGGTGTTGTAAAAACAACAACTCACTGACAGTTGTAACACACAACGTGTTGTAAAGTATTTTGTATTACTCTTGATTAGTTTTTATTGGAATTATTTTGTATTGCTATAATTAGTTTATTACTTTCTATTACTGTATTTCAGTATGGACATTTCAAGGTGAAGAACATGAGACATATGCAATGCAATATCACAGGTTTAATTACCAAGGCATGAATGAGCAAGAAATTTTTAGTAGATAAAGGTCATGAACGTTGAACTAATAGTATCACAGTCACCACAACATTTAAGGAAACCTATGCTCAACACTCTCTTTTCCATTATCAATTGTATTCCCAATGTCATCCATGAAGAATATCCTCAAAGATATAGAATACATGGATGCACAGGCTAAAGAAGTTCTTCATGGATCAAAGATATGGAATTCATTGATGAAAGAAATGGAAATCATGGATCAAAGCAATGGCTAATAGCAGGCTCTAGAAGTTGACAAAGTTCTTCATGGATGAAATTGGGAATAAAATTGATAATGGAAAAGGGAGTCTACACCATAGGTTTACTTAAATGTTGTGGTGACTGTCCTACTATTAGTTCAATGTTCATGACCTTCATCCACTAAAAGGTTCTCGCTTGTTTATCATGCAATATAGATTTTAGTGACTAGAGATGAATTGTGATTACTTTGAGCATTTTATTTTTTGTGATTTTGGAGATCTGTGTAGTCACAGGAGATGTTGTTGCTGTAGAGTCAATACCTGGGACCAAGCTACTTGACACATGCACCCATACACTATGACATTTGAGATTCACATAAGTCTCATGCACGCAAATCTGCTATCATGGTAAAGGCATGCAAACACTGATGTTCCAACTCCATGGGGTCATTCTATTTCCATTTGTCCAAGTTCATTTCATTCCATTATCAAGAACCAATAATTAAGTGTTTAAATCAGGTACATGCAAACAACAATGGAAGAAAGGTTCCATAGTGCTTTAAGACATTGTTATACTGTGATTATAAATTCATATTTTAAGCTACTTTTAGTATTATTTATTCGAGCTTCTTGTTGAAGTGCAAAGGTTTCATCTGTGTTTGATAGGTATTTTGTAGAAATCCTCTTGTCCATTTTACTTCATGCATGTGAGCCCTGCAAAGTCTATTTATTATTGACTATTGCAAAGTGGTCCCATAAAAAGGGCTTTGGAACCAAAACCATCTAAACACGTGCAATGATGACAGCTTTTGAAATACAAGTGAACAGTGTGTTGCTTTGAGCTTTTCCGTTGTCATCAAAGCATAAAGGGTAGAGGGGTTCTGTTAAAAGTTGTGGTTGTTGTCCTCATAGGCATAAACCCGTATTTTAAACTACTTTTTTACTCTATGCATGTAAGCCGATAGTGTGGTGCTTTTAGCTATTCCATTGTCATCAAAGCATAAAGGATAGAGGGGTTCTGTTAAAAGTCATGGTTGCTGTCCTCGTAGGCATAAATCCGTATATTAAACTGTTTTTAGTATTATCTATTCGAATTTCTTGTTGAAATGCAAAGGTTTCATCTGCGTTTCATAGGTATTATGCAAAAATCCTCTTGTTCATTTTACTTCATGCATGTGAGCCCTATAGAATTTGTATTTTTCTAATTGTTGCAAACTGGTCCCATAAAGAGGACTTTGGAACCAAAATTATGTCAACATGTGCAATAATGAGAGCTTTTCAACAATCAGTCAACAATGTGTTGCTTTGAGCTTTTCTGTTGTCATGAAAGCATAAAGGATAAAGGGATTCTGTTAAAAGTCGTGGTTGTTGTCCTCATAGGCATAAATGCAAACAATGAGAGCATAAAGAATACAGTAGAAACCTTTTTGCTGCTGGAAAGCATAAAAATTCTGTTAGATGTAGTCGTTACTGTTTTTGTATCTTGGGGTTGTAAAAAACTATGTCAAGAAATGTTGTAGAATCCAAATTACAATGTTGCCATAGAGCAGTTAAGTAATATTGCTTTTCGCTTTTTAGTCTGTCCGATACAAGAAATCCAAGTAGGGTTTCATAGTGCTTTAAGGCAATTGTATGCTTTGATTATAAATTCGTATTTTAAACTACTTTCAGTATTGTTTATTTGAATTTTTTTGTTGAAATGCGAAGGTTTCATCTGTGTTTGATAGGAATTATTGTTTATAAGATGTTGTGACATACATTAATTGGATGTATCTCATCATCTTTCTTATCAAAATGCTAACAACCTTGATTTGTATCTCTCCTTGAATGTATCTGGATGCTATGAACTATGAATTCTACTTGCATATTGCTTGGTTGTACAAGTAATACTAAGCGTTATGCAATGGTAGAAACAACAACTCATAGTATTCATATACACCCATGCACAAATACATGGTATTCAACACATTAACACGGACATGGTTTTCTAGGGCTAGTTTGTTAGTTGCCTTTGATTAATAGTTCAAATGCACACAAAGCTAATTGCAATCATTTCTTTCTTTGAATTGCTAGGTACTTAAAGGCTAACTAGCAATTGCCAAATTATTTAGATATGGGACAATACAAGGATGAATAAGGAAATATGAACTTGCCTAAATGATCATGAATGATAGAGCTATTTGGTAAAATGCTACATATACTGTGACATTTAAGCTTCAAAAACTGCCAATGAACAACAAAAGCTTCAAAACTCTCAGTTAACATGTAAAGGGCTGAGAAAAATCGATCTGCTAACTGATGGGGTCATTTTACTTCAATTATTTAGCACTTATTCTTAATTGTTTAATCACAATATGACGGGATGGCTAGCTGGCGCCATCCACAAAAAAGCATTTAAAGCAAATGCAATAGTAATCTGTTATATACACACATACATACATGGCAACATAGATACATGCATTCATATATACATAATTACATGCACACATATATACATGCAAACCTGTATGCATGGATGCATACAAAGACTATGTTTCATGGGATTATTGAAGAGTTAACTTGCTTTCTATATGCTTCCATATTTTACATGTGTGCCTATGAGGACAATAACCACAATATTTGACAGTAATCCTCTATCCTTGATAACAGTTCATTGGTTCCAAAGCTCACTCTATAGGACAGCTGTACATTGCCTACAAGACTCAGATGAATCCTTCGTATTTCAAGGAAACATTTGAATCAATAACACTTAAGATGGTCTAAACTATGACTTTACAGTCAAAGTATCCAAATGCATTGCAACAATGCGAAACCCAAGTTCCATTTAAGATGTACAATGAAAGTAAATAGAAGGGAAAATGCATTTGCTTTAAAGTTTCTACAGCAATTTCAACAGGTTGTCTAGCCATTGTCAAAAATATGGTTTTCTATCAGCATAGTCCTTCAACCTTTTTTAGGTCTAATTGCTACTTTGTTAATTGACTTTGATTGAAAGATCAAAATGTGAAATGTAGCCAAGGATAATTATAGACAACTGTACGTTGCCTCCAAGATTCAGATGAATTCTTGGTATTTCAAGGAAAGGTTTGAATCGATAACACTTAGAATGATCTAAACTATGATTTTAGAATCAAAGTATCCAAACACATTGCAACAATGCAAAATCCAACTTCTATTTAAGATGCACAATGAAAGGCCAAAATGTGAAATGTGGCCAAGGATAATCATACTTATTTATCTCTTTTAATTGTTATATATTCAAAGACTAATTAGCAATCTAAACAGCTTCGCCTCTAGTCAGTTGCCATTAAATGCATTGATTTTGAATTAATGAATTATGCACCTTTAGCCAGTAGTTTTAATCAAAGCATGCATATGGATTCAGAATCAAACTCTCAAAACTTGGAAAGGTTAATTTTTTGAAACAAAGATCTACTTTTGAACCTCAAATGCTTTATTTCTATGAACCATATAGCATATGCCACTCACAATACCCATTTGCAATGACTGTCCTTGTAACAAAAAGCAACGATATGATTACAAGTACAATCAATATAGTGAGAATCTTGAATTAACCTTTTTCTCTGTTTACTATATGCAATTGCAAACAAAAGAGAAGGTTCATTCTAGAAACTCACCTTGTACTACTTGCTTGAAGAATTTGCCACAGCTGGACCGCCACACGACCTCTTTTCTTCCAACCAAAAGCATTGCACCATGTAAAAAGCTTTCATTAGAAAACAAAAACCATGTCTTTGTTTTTTCTAAAAGAATAGCAATTTATAGTACTCCTACTGCGATGGATACTAATAGCAAAAACCATTTAAACACTACCGAGCATTTTTCCAGGTTCAAGAGACACAAGTATAAATGCAAACAAGATTAACTACACAAACTAATTGTGACAGGTTACTGGACCACAAATCTTCTACCAATGAACTTGACTGCTCTTTTGCATGAAGCCTCAAACTGTTCTATCAAGCAATATTACTTAACTGCTCTATGGGAACATTGTAATTTGGACTCTACAACATTTTTGGCATAGTTTTTTATAACCCCAAGATACACAAACAGTAACAACGACATCTGACAAAAATTTTTATGCTTGCCGACAGGGAAAAGGTTTCTACTGCATTCTCTATGCTCCCATTGTTTGCATTTATGACTACAAGGACAACAACCACGACTTTTAACAGAATACCTCTATCCTTTATGATTTCATGACAACGGAAAAGCTCAAAGCAACACACTCTCGACTCATTGTTGAAAAGCTCTCATTGTTTTTTTGCAGCAATCAAAAAAACACAAACTCTACAGGACTACATGCATGAAGCAAAATGAACAAGAGGATTTCTACATAATACCTATCAAACAAAGATGAAACCTTCGCATTTCAACAAGAAATTCGAATAAACAATACTAAAAGTAGTTTAAAATACGAATTTATAATCAAAGTATACAATTGCCTTAAAGCACTATGAAACCCTACTTGCATTTCTTGTATCAAACAGAATAAAAAGCGAAAAGCAATATTACTTAACTGCTCTATGAGAACATTGTAATTTGGACTCGACAACATTTTTGACATAGTTTTTTATAACCCCAACATACAAAAATAGTAACGACGACATCCAACAGAATTTTTATGCTTGCCGACAGGTAAAAGGTTTGTACTGTATTCTTTATGCTCCCATTGTTTGCATTTATGCCTACGAGGACAACAACAATGACTTTTAACAGAATCCCTCTATCCTTTATGCTTTCATGACAAAGGCAAAGCTCAAAGCAACACACTGTCGACTCTTTGTTGAAAAGCTCTCATTATCGCACACGTTAACATAATTTTGGTTCCAAAGCACTCTTTATGGGACCACCTTGCAGCAATAAAAGAAATACAAACTCTACAGGGCTCACATGCATGAAGCAAAATGAGCAAGAGGATTTCTACATAATGCCTATCAAACGCAGATGAAACCTTCGCATTTCAACAAAAAAATTCAAATAAATAATACTAAAAGTAGTTTACTATACGGATTCATGCCTACGAGGACAACAACCACGACTTTTAACAGAACCCCTCCATCCTTTATGCTTTGATGACAACGGAAAAGCTCAAAGCAACACACTGTCGACTCACATGCATGAAGTAAAATGAACAAGAGGATTTTTACATAATTCCTATCAAACGCAGATGAAACCTTCGCATTTCAACAAGAAATTCGAATGAACAATACTAACAGTAGTTTAAAATACGAATTTATAATCAAAGTATACGAATGCCTTCAAGCACTATGAAACCCTACTTGCACTTCTTGTATCAAATAGACTAAAAAACGAAAACTTACCTCTTCTGACCTCAAGCAATTTGTCTCTCACTGTTCACCGTTTTAATGTATCGAAACTCTAAAAATCACCAAATTATCACCTCAAATAACTCGTTTCTGGGTCTGGACTCTGCAACTATAACATATCCTGCTCAGTCGCTAAAACTCTCCCTCAGAACACCGCTTACAGAAGACAAAAACAACACACGCAAAGTAATGGAAATGCATACCAAGTAACTCAACTCTATATTAAATGACCAAAGTACCCTGGCCACGCGTGGCCTCCAAGCGACTCCACCGCCTTCACCTCGAGCCAAATGCCATTCAATGCATTTAATTTTTTTTCATGCATCACGTACGTCTACCCGCCAGTTTGATAAACTATGCCTCTGCTTAATTTTAATTAATCAATTTATGCGCTCGCTGTTTCCTGATATTTTAATGCATTTAATCTGCATTCATGGATTACGTACCTCTAGCCGCCACCTTTTAAACTATGCCTTTGCTTAAATTTATTTAATCAATTTATGCATTCGCATTTTCCCGAATTTTTAAAACGAAAATGATTTATAAAGCTACTCGGACGAATAGAAAAATAGATAAATGCTAATTTTCCAATATATAAAATAGCTCTCAAAATTCAAACTATACCAAAAAAAAAGCAATATGTTAAATGGCGAAATGTGATTGGTTCATGCTGCCGGTTAAATGCATTCCGGGCGAATGCATAAATATTCCTGCCACCGAAACAGTGGCACATTTCACGAAGCATTTTCCGCTCCTTTATATAGTACTGACGTGCAAACGTACTCTTCGTTCTCCGTTTTTCTGAGTATGATTTATGAGGGCTTCTGTATCGTTCGTGCGAACGGACTCTTTGTTTCGCAGGGTATGATTTTTTGAAGATTTTCAAGCTGTTCTTGCCGACATTTTCCTGGTTTTGCAGGTACAGTTTAATGAAGATTTGTGCGGGAACATTTTCGTAGGAATTGCATGGTATGGTTTAGTGCAGATTTTCTTGATCTTTTTGCGAAGAATTTTCGTAGATTTCAGTAATATTTTTGGCAGGGCATTCTTTAGGCGAATTTCTATGACATTTGTGTAAACATTTTCTTAGATTTTCCAGGTTATAACTCTATGAAGAAGAGCGGTGGAAAAACACGGACGACTGGACATCATGTTTAATAACGCAGGAATCAGCGATACTCAGAAAGGCAGCGTGGCAGAGAAGGAGATGGAGCAATTTGAATGAGCCAAAGGAATAATGCACGGCATTAAGTACACAGCCTGCGTTATGATCCCAGATATGTTTTCTAAGTTATGTATAGTTAACTTTTGTATGATATCAGGGTTTCCTTTTAAATTTTGAAACCCTGTTATCCATTAAATTTTATTGGAGTCAACATTTGCTGTTCTATATTTCATATTAGTTTCAGTTTAGTTTTCACAAATTAGAAAATGAACAGACGTGCATCTTTTATAAAAATTCCAGCTAAGGACATTATAATGTCAATAAACCCATTGAAACCCAGACACTTTTTAAATGAAAACAAATGCAAAAATATGGATACAAATCGAACAACATGGGAAAGCATAATAGAAGGGAATCCCAACAACGCTAATTGAAGAAAACAGGAAAACTGATCAACAATAGAACATGCATTGAAAGTAATCTTGACAACATTGATATAAAGGATTGACAACATGGATATAAAGGATTGAAAGACAACACCTAGAAGTTGTGAAATGGATCAACATGTGAATCTCTCCCATCTATGGTAGACTTGATCGATTGATAAATGCATTGGTTAATTAGATGGTGTATAGGATAAATGACTTGAATTATGTGGAGGTTTTCTTAAGGGAAGGGCTTATTGTATAAATATCTTTTTCATCTTGCATAATTGATAGGCATTGATCCCACTTTCTCTATCTATGACACTGCTATCACCATCTTTCGTTTATGGAAGAACTAAACATAGCGGTCCAGTGAGATGGTCTGTGTTGGTGAAATGTGATTCCCCGCTGCAAAACCATGATGAATTTATCTGCCTTCAAATTATGATCAATTGGCCTTGAAACTTGAAGCTAGTGTTGAAATATCCACTATAGATTATATAGGAAGAGTTTACCCTATTCAATTTAGTAAGGTCCTGTTGAAAATGGTTTGGAAATCCAAACAATTCTATGGTAGGATAGGTTTGAATGCAATAATTTACCAAAGATGACACGCTACCAATTTTATCTTTGAACGAGATTCTATAGCTTCTTTTTAGTTTCCCTACCTTTATAGTGGCTAGGGTTAGATTTGGGTCTGCTATTTCTCTACCCATCCTACTATTATATACAGGCCCTAGAAAAATTGACACTGAAATGACATACTGTATGCAGGGGAACTTGATAGTCGTCCCCAATCTAATGGTTGGCCACCCATTTCTCCAGCCCTGAGAAAATGAGTATGTTGCCAGTATAACAAGTATCTTAAGAATCGATTCATTTGTATTGACATAATCAAACTAATTTTCTGTTCTAGTTTGATAGATATAACTTCTTGTTATAGTTGGTGATTCATCCATATTAATGTTATCAAAGTAACATGTTAATAACCAATCTGAGAAAAATCACCACCTTGAACAAATTTAAAGTCAGCCATAATTGTGATTGGATTGAGAAGAATGCAAACTCAAATCGGATTTACAACAGATGAAGAGTAAATTGAAGCATCTAGTAAACACTTATTGAGAATATTTTAGGTAAGAATAACAAGAAGCTTGAATTGGAAATTTGGAATACAACACAATGTGGAAGTCAAAAGTTTGAAGAATATCGAGTTTGTTAGAGAGTTTAAACACTCAACATGGCAAAATAGATGGATAAGTATTTAAGAATCCCAAGAACAAATAGGAAATATTGATTGGAACCCAACATCATGTAGGCATTTAAATTTATAAGAAACACAACAACATTTATAGAGAGGAAACGATCTGGAATTGAGTTGAGTGGTTTGGATTGGGATGGTTCTAAGTTGAGCACATAGTTTGGGCTGTGTTATAGAGCAGTTGCAGAGTAATTTCAATAATGTATTGATTGCTAGAATGAATAGATGGTGAGTTTATAAGGAGGATAGATCTACAATATTCTTGATGATGGTCACGAATATTATCACAATGCTAATGGAGCTGTAATCTGTCATTACTTGCTGTAGGGAATTTCCGGTATTAATATAATGCTATAGTGTTGCTGTTGAAGTGTCTTTAGTTGCTGTAAAGGGTATCCTTGGTTGCCAAAGATGACAATATTGCTACTGAAAATGGAATTTGTCGTTGAAGTATTACTGGTGGCTGTCAAAGTGCCATTGAAAGGCATGTGTTGGTGTTGATCATCTAAGTTGCAAAAGTAGCTTTAGCTGCTCAAGTGTTGTAGAGGCACACGATGTTGCTGAAGTCTGATTGGCTGCCAAAGTGTTGTAGAAAGGAATTCATGGCTGTTGAAGCACACATGTTGCTGCTAAATCAGCCTAATCATTGTTGAGGTGCATGATGGTGGGAAAAAACAGTTTTTCTTGTTGATTGGAAAAGGTTGTCTTTTGGTCTTCTTGCTAGTGTGGGCACAAAAAGGCGATAAAATGTCAAATGGAGTGGATTTTTTTGGGGCAACCATTTTGTAAGGATGTGGTTGCATATGTTGTCATGTCCCCTTTTCATAATAAAAATAATATTTTAAGTGGTCTCAATTATCTTTCAAAAAAGACCACTTAAATATAATTTAAAAACTAGTTTTAACACTTTATTTAAAATATAATTTAAAAAGGGACTGTTGGATGTAATTTAAAAGTATTTTAAAAACATTTCAAGAGAAAAAACAAAATAAATGAAAAATTAAAATAATTAGAGGGTCCAAGGCAAGCAGTTATAAAAGAGAAGTCAAGATCCATTATTCATTATCATTGTTCATCTTCATCATCTTTGAATTTTCAAAATTCAAGCACAAAAACCCTTGGTTGACAATCTCCATAGGACAAAAATCCTCTTGGATTCAATCTTGGATTTTGGGACGAAAGGCCTCATATTCTTTGGGGTGATTCTACTCAAAGAACACATTTGTGCTTCAAGTGGAAAACGATTTGAATTTCCAAACAAACTTCAACAACTTATCAAGAATTTGAATTTCATTCAAAATTATTGGTTCTTATGATGTTTTCCTTTGTTAAATTTATTGTTTTATTTTTGCTGTTTAATACTACTATTTTAATTTTAATTATCAACAAAAATTACATTAGAAAGGAACGGTTTATTTATTAATTAATTTTCTGCTGTTATTAAATGTTTATTAACTGTTTAAATAACCCAGCCGCAGCCTAAAATTTGAGCTGCAACCCTATAATAGTGGATCGCAGCCATGTGAAATACCATCGCAGCATTATTTCATCAATCAACTGTGAGATGTTTGATTGGTGTTTGGGTTTTTGGTTTGTTTTATGTAGGTTTATAAAATATATATTAATTCAGAGTTTGGTTTTATTTGTTATCGTTTTGGTATTTTTCGTTTGCTGCTAATTTTTTAGATCGCAGAATCGGGTAGCAATTTAATTTCCTATAAACTGCGGCAAGTACCGGTAACTTTTTAACGCAGATCGCGAAGGGCCGGGCGCTGACATCAGCCCGCATCAATTTCCGGGATCGTGGAGACTAGAACTCGTGGACTTTGTGAGTCACACCTAAATATTTTAGCTAACCGAGCTAGGCCCCGCCTCCCCGTTTATAATTTAGGTAATATATGGAGTCTGTCATTTATTTATTGTTAATTAAATTAATATTGGATTTGGTAGATGTTAATTAATTGAATGTAATTAAAATTTTCAAAAGTGTTACATGTTAATTAATTATGTTAGTTATTATAGAGAATATAAATTCTGATTTTCTATTTTTTTTTTAACTTTCAGCTTATTAATAACTCAAAAAATATCTCAAGGCATGCTTATCTCTATTTTCAATAAAAATCATGAATGAATTTTTTGGCATGTTATCTAGTTTGATTGCATAAATTTTGCATTATTTGCTTTCAATCAGTTTAATGATTTAGAAGATCACATAATTGGTAATTCCAAAGAAACTCCAAAGGTGGGTGTTGCATATGTGTGAATGTCGGCCAATAAATGGTTATATTCCTAGCTAGTGATTGTCAGATTCCAAAGGATGAACATTTGAGTAGTTTTCTTAGATGATTGAGTTGTTCCAAATTTGCAAATGTTAAACTTCTATAACAATCATTTATCTTCTTGGGAGTTAAGTGGCCAAAGAGGGGATGAAAGGAGAACTTCAAGACATTCGAGAGGTTCAATTGGCTTAGAAAGCAACTCTCATAGTGATTCAAACTGGATCAAAAGGTGTTGCAAAGTTCTTGTGGTTGCAGGAGGAGAGAGGAGGCAAAGGAGTGTGAATATTCTATTGTATTACACTATCTAAGACCATTTTTTTGGCATTGTAATTCTTGTATGGCACAAATTAGTGATGGGATGTTGAAGGAATATCCTTGCTTGGATTTTTCCCTTATCTAGAGGAAACTTTGTGTTTTGTGCTATTCCTATGTGTGTGTTCTTCGCAACTTATTGTTTTCCTTCATGTTATTCGAATTCAATAATGTTGTAAGTGTTTTAAGCCCTCTAGAGTAGTTTGCTAATAGCTGGAAGGAGAGTTAATATGGAAATTCATAATTGATGACTGATGTGGGTTAGAAATCCAATGATCTATGGATCCAGTGGTAATAGAGCCTTAAGTTTCTGATTGCTATTAGCATTTGGACAGTTTGTACCATTGATAGTGTTACATTGTTGTGAGAACTTAGTTTCTAACAAACCCAAGAGTGGAACAAGGTAGTGGAATAGGGATGTAAGACAATGGGTAGACAAGGTTAAGAGAATGAGAAGTCCATTTAGAAGCATCAAAGTTGATGCAGCTAGTATCTCTAGTTCCGTGTGAAAGATAGACCGTATTGAGGAATTCATGTAAGGCTTGGCTGAGAAAATAGGAATGCTTAAAGCTTGAGGAGGGAGGTGACAATTAGTGAAAACTGAACTAGAGGAAGGAGAATCATCCACATAGAGTGTCTTTAAGGTCAAAGGAAAGATTGACATACAATTGTACGATGGAGAGATTAGTACTGAGAAGTTGGATTAGTGGATATCTTAAATGGAGGTGTATTTCAGCCTTCATAAGCATATCCCTTATAAAAAAAATCTCGTTTGCAAAGATCAAGTTATTTGACCATGCTCTCATGTGGTATGAGAGCTATGTATTATCTCTTGAATGCCATAAAGTGGCTCCTATTTTGAAGTGGCTCCTCTGAGTCATAGACCTAGTTATTTGTTTTGATATTTCATATTTGTTTGAACGCTTACGTCACGGATTTGATATTCCATTTTGTATATATTTCTGAGCTCCTTTGACTCATATTTATATATCTAAGCAATTTCCTTAAGCAAATGCTGAACTAAGCACCTGGTGCTTCTATACTCACAGGATCATGGCTACCTTGTGTATAGTATGTGATCAAATTAGCTTCTATTTGATGATGTTAGTGTGTCTTTAAGGTTTATTTAATAAAGGGTGCATGAAACAAGTTTTAAATCCTTAAAAATCTCTAAATTTCTTGGGTTTTTCACTTTGTCAAGTCTGCACTAGGTCTAGGTGCCGAGTCTCGAGTGCCAAGTCGAGTCACCCTCATTGAGTCCGCGCCGAGTTTGAGTCTTGGAACTATGCTTTGTATGTTTGTGACAAACTTCTCATTGTTGCTACCCTATTACATGAAGCCATGGGAAAAGGAAGATAATTTCATTGGGTTAATAGACAACAATGAGCATTTGAGGAGTTGAACAAGAAGATAAGTACAAAATTAGTCCTTGCTTTACTTGATTTCCAAGCTACATTTGAGGTAGAGATGGATGGTAGGTCTATTTGGTATCATTCAGAGACATTTAGAAGGATAGTGTTAAAATTACAACACTTGTGCACATCGATCATAAACCATAATTGTATGCTTTGGCTTTTGTGGTGAAGAATTGGAAACATTGCTTCATGGGGAAGGATGCCATTGTGCACATTGACCACAAACCCTTAAATACTTGCAAGCACAAATAGAGTTGTAGTAGTCCAAGCATTACAAATGGATGGGATTCCTTCAACAATTCCATCTTATGATCAAATATAAATGTGGTGTATTGAACAAGGGGGCCGATATGCTATCCAAACCACCTCTTTTATTTGTGATCAATAGTTTATGCAAGCTAGAGTCTTTTTGTGGTCAAGTGTGTGGATAATTATATGCACATGATGCAAATTTTAATGAGATATATTTGATTGTATGCAACAATAAACATGCTAGGTTTGAGCCTCATCAACATGTTTAAGCCTCATTAAAACTACTTCCTTCAAGGAATGCTCCTTTATAAAGCAAGTAGAATTTGTGTGCCAAAAGAGCTAAGAGTTTGGTTGATGTGGGAGACACATACATCACGTATTGCTAAACATTTGGCGAAGTTCAACAACACATGAAAACAAAGAGTAAGAGGGATGTTCTCAAATCTATAAAAGCTCAAACACATTTGAATAGCAAAGAAATCAAACACTATGAATGGAGGTGGTGTATGGGAAACTATAGTTGAGGAGATTCAGTACAGTACTATGTGAATTGAAAGTGTTATAACCCTAAAGTCTGGCTATCGATTAGTTATAATTTAACATACTAACTAAATGAGATTTGGATAATTAATCATGATTGTTGTAGAGAATGATAGAATTGTCCATGAGTTTATAATAATCTTAGTGGCAGAGCACTTTGATTGGGACAGCTTGATAATGATCAATTTGTCAACAAGGATTTATACTAAATGAACCATCAACATTTGCAATGTTTGGTTAGAACTACTTCAACTAAGTCAATAGTAAAATATTCAGCATAATTAAATATTAAATAATACTAGTGATCTAATGTAATGTCCCCTTTTGGATATACTTAGATTTTTCCCTAAAATCACAATTTCAATGGAAAAATAAGAAGTATATCTTATTAAATTACAACTTACCAATAGACTCCAGTTTTAACCCTGCAATAATTTTAGCCAATATTATAATTCATAAACAATCAGTTTGATCATTTGTACTGTTTGTGACGTCCTTAAATTACTTGACATACATAATGTTCATTGATCTTAAAACAGATAACTATCAACACGAATTCAAGGTTATTATCCATTTCCCGTAATCAACCAGTAGGAAGGTTGGAGATGAAGCCGCAATAGGATGCTCAGAGCATTTCTTCTTTCTAACCCCAAGGGCGGATAGTCAACCCCTTTGGCCCACAAATGGCAAACACTTCAATCATCCATTATGGGTGGTCTACTTAGAATGAAACCTCATAACTGCTATCCCCCCTTGTACTTCTGTCTCTCCTTCCCATGATTGATTGTAGAGGAATAAGTAACTTAAGGTTGAACCAATAATTTAATTAGAAATGCAGTTGTTATTAGGTTCTACATAAAATGCATGAAATTCATATATTCAAAATATATACATCTAATTGCATACCACAATATCTATGAAAATATATGATTGCTATAGCCCAGCATGCAGATGTAATAATTATTACTGTGGATGATTAATTCAAATCAGCCTGCTATGGTTTGCAGATATTAGCCTGAATATATAATTTTTTCCAGATGATTCGATCTGTTTTAATAAAGAGAGATATTGCCTAGAGATAAACAAATAGATTAAGTTAGATGAATAATTACTAATATGGATTAATAACTGCCTACTTTCCTACTTATTCCTACTTACTTTCAATCTCCCTTATTGTAAATTAGTAACTATGCATATATGTATATGATTATCAAATATATATATATATTAAATGCATATGTATTCAAAATCATACTAATCTCTAATTATATCAACTGCTGCTACTTATCTGAATGCAGACTTAATTTTGATTTCTTCCATCTGTTCCCATACTCAGAACTATATTCCAGATTTATCCTTTTATTTTCCCTTTAATGATGTCTCCTGCAGATGATGTGACTTCTCTTTAATACCTTCCCCTTGAGAGGAAAAGTCACACCCCTTCAGAAATAAGATCCCTTGCCAAGAGTCATGTTTTTCTCCAATGGACCGCTGCCTTAATTATTATTATTTTGTTATTTATTTTATTGTCACCTTCCCAAGATGGGGCGCTGGCTAATTAACTTATGAATCTGCTTTATAAGTGAATCGTTGTCTTTATTATTATCATCTTCTAATATATCAATCGCTACTTTGTAGTTAAACTTACTGCCTTTTATCTGAATGATTTAATCGCTGCCTTCTCATTCTTTACAATTTCTATTAATAGTATTAATCGTTGCCCCTTAAGGTTTTATCGTTGCTTTTATAAATTCCTTTACATTACGAACTTGGGTGTTTATTTATATAAATATCTTTATGTAAGAGTCGGCCCATGACAGGAGATCATAATTTAATTTATTTTCTGACTAAAAGGAGTTGGCCAAGGTTGTCAGGAGTCGGCCAGACATTAGCAAAATCTATGCCATAATATTGGGCACCACAGGGGTTGTTGGTCTGATACAAATAATCCTTCTTCCAAGTCAGCCTTTAGATTTATTTCCAATTTATGCCCTCACATAAGTATTCGATGCATTTTCTAATGTATATTCACTGTTCTTTTTCATTGATCCCTTCCATCTATTGACAGGGACATGACATCTAAAGTAATTTTGTTAATCTATTTGGTTATTAGTAGACAAGAAAATATAAATATTTGAAAATTTAATTATTACATGATTGCCACTATGCAACTAGAAAGGTGAGCAATCATAATGACAATTTTTTATCATGATCTAGGTTAAGTAGTTAAGATGACAAATGAAACATGATTTATAACCATCACGTTGTGAAATTCTTCCTTGAGGATAGGATTCAATTATAACAACAATTTACATGTTTTAGGAGGGTAGTTGGTGGTTGGGAGAGTTGGTGGGAAGGAGGTTGCTGATCTGCTCCCCACTCTCTCCTAACTACAACTTTGAACCATTTTATAGGAATCTTTATTTTATACATTACTGGAAGTGCTACGTTTCCTAAGCGAGGGTTGCAGATCTAAATCCACCTTGATTGAAAGAGTGGTAGCAAAGCATTTGTAAGCTGAAAATCTGTAGAAGAAAGGATGCTTTTGATTAGGTCGAATGACAGAGCATGTGATCATTTTTGTTTGTATCTACTCTCAATAGTCCAAGAGTGTGACATAGATATGGAATGTGGCAAGATAGTGGACAATAAGATCGTATTTATCACAAGTCAACAAATCTTTGTTTGTAAATGTCTTTGTTGGTTTCTAAAGAAGGTGAACAAGTTGATGGTACTAAGTGAAGCCAAAATGAGCAAGCAAGCATTTGAGTATGCAAGAATCACTTCTTGCACTTGTAGGATGTGTGGACGGAGTCAATAACCTTTCCAAGTATTTCAATTTATGAGATGAGTGTCGACTCTTTACCTCTCTTCTATTTCTAGTATAGGTTTGTTTTTTCTTTATATATATCAATATGGTGATAATAATAAGGTGCTTGAGCCTGTGTACGGTTTTAAATATGCAAACTTATTCTAGAACTCTATGAGGACCTAAAGGGTGAATGAGTATGATCTAAAAGGATAAGTTACAAGATTACTAGAGGTAAAATAAAAAAATATATTAAGACAAGAAGAAAGAGCAATCACCTACAACCATTAACGGTTTAAACTTTAGATGATGCTTAAAGGAAGAAGAGAATCCAAGAAGGATGTATTAAGAATGAAAGTGAAATGTTAGGCATGTTGTTATGGAGGCAAGTGAAATTCGATAATGGCAAAGCCAAGGCGAAAATGTGCCCATGATCCTCTTGGTGGCAAAGTAAAGTGAAATCTCTGCCAAGCAAGAATGAAAGTGATGAGTTAGGTGTGTTTTTATGGTGGCAAAGGCAGTAAAATGGCACTTAAGATGGCATATCCTCTAGTTATCTCCATCCAGTTCAAAGACATTGGAAAACATTCAAGTTGGGAGCCATTTGAAGGTGGCCGTGCTAACAAATAGTTCTGCCAAACAGGGCAAATCTGGTATAAAACTCTGTCTTATGAAAAGAGATGAGATCATTGAAGATAAGTGCACTTCTTGCTTGGCAAAGCCGTGTGAGTTTAGCACCCAAAATATGGCCTATTCCTTATATGATAATGCCTGAGTTAGAAGCAATTGAAAGTGTTGATGCTGAAACACTTCACCTAGATCAACTTTGAAAATCGTTTACTATGGTGCCTAAATTCAGATTTCAAACCTGCAATAATCAGATAAATATATCTTGTTTCTGCTATGAATAGTAGATGGAACTGTTTGCCAAGTTTGAAATGGTGTCATCCTTAATATAGAGACACCTCATGCTTTCTTTCTGCTTTAAAGATGGTGGAGAAAGTAAGTGGCTAAGCCAAGGCAAAACTGCTCCAACTTAAGTTATTTGACCTCCTTGCTTGAGGTAGAGTCTCATAATGCACCTTGCCCTGTTTTAAGACATCAATGGAACTTTATGTTGGCACAACCACTACAAAATGGTGCTCAATGATGTCTTTGGCATGTTTTTATGACACATTTTCCACCTTTCTTCAACTTAGTGGAATTTCACATTGGCTCTGCCACTAAAAAATGACACTTGAATGACTTAAGTTGTCTTTTTTCCATATTTGTGTGTGCTTTTATAAGTTTATTGCCTTGTTTCATGGCTTTAGGTGGAGCTTTACCTGGTGCAGCCACTTCCAAATAGTACCTCATTTCATTTTCTTATTTCATGAGCAAATCCTAGATGCTTTTCAGTGTTTCACTAAGGACCTTGACAATTTATGAGCAGGGTTTCAACTTGTCATTGCCACATGATTCATGCAGCATTTAACACTAAAATGCTTTTTCTTTTGAGCATGTTTTCCTACACATCATGCTACTTTGTGACAAAACTTTGAAATGGTAATTCCACTCCAAAATGCTACCAAAGTCTGATTTTAGTTGTCTTTATGTGTAGGCAGAGCTTAGTTGGTTGTTGCCATGTTTCCAATGTTTGGGTGGAGTTTTGAGACGATTCAAGCGCTTAAAAAGTGTGCTCTATCTTTTTTAATTATTCCCTAAAGATTTAGGTCGTGTTTTATAAGGATGATGTCATCCAAAGGTGTGCCTTGACGAAGACATATGCTGATTTGAACCTTAGGTAGAGATTTCTCATTTTATTGCTTTGTTTGCTAACTACTAGTTGAACTTTAGAGGGCATAGCAGAGGAAAACCTGTGCCTAGTTTCCTTATGATCCAACTTTTACTCCATACATGCCTTCACTTTTTTGACTGCTCTGTTTATGCCCTTGCTCTGCTTCTTTTATCTTTCTTCATTCATCTGCCCCATCATATTCATCATTTGCTGCTTGTTTGTTCTTGAACAACAACTTCGTTTTTACTCCCTATCAGACTCAAGGTTATGATCCTTACCTTGTAAAAAGTGTAATTAGAAAATACCAAGACATTTGCAGACTAACAAGAGAACACTATCACTGACCTTGACTTGACACATAAATCATGATAAATTAATGACAAAAATGGATACCAAGTAGTGCAAACATCAAGTTTTGTATGGGTACCAACACTTCTAAGGGTCATTAATAAAAATTTAGGCCCTTCAATGAAAATTTAAGATATCATTTACACCTTTACATTTTTTGGGAGACAAGGCTTTTTGGATTGAATTGGACTAAAAGAAAAGAGCCCACTGAAAAGAAATGCAATGAATATGCTTTGGCTCTTCCATAAATTGAAAAGGTTATGCTTCCAAAAATCATTACAAACATTGATGGGCATATTTTGTGAAATGTTGGAAATCGTGTTCTATAATTAACCTTGAAATTAATATATAAAGCAGTCGAAGAAGAATATGAACCCCCAGGCCTAGATGCCAAAACTAGAGAGCGTGATTTAGATGCGAAAGAATATCATGTGCCTCCATGGAAGAGGTGGTTGTGAAAGAGGATAAAGCTCATGAAGCTATTCCGCATTAAACTTCAAGTGTAGGCCTTGAAGGTAAAATGTATTTTTGATCTTTGTTCTAAAATTAAATTGATTTCCGAGGTAATGGTGCATTTGATATTAAGACGTGTTAGCATCTGCAATCATACCTGTTGGTCTGGTTACATTAAAGTAGGGAATTTTGGGTGACTTGGCAATGTAAATTTGAGTTTGCTAGAGCCAGTAAATACATTGATGAAATAGAATTTGATGCAGTGGCACTCCCTGTGTGAGTTTTTTTTGGAAATTTGAAGTACTTACATGTGAGATAGAGAGGCAAACTTCGTTAGAAGAAATAAACAACACCAACCATTCCTAAACACATATAAAAAGAGGTAAAATATTTTCTCTTGTTATGCAAGTTGGGAAAATAACGCAACCAGTCCTCCTCAACATATAAAAGGAAGGAGAAAAGAAAGCTACTAGATAGGTTGATTAATGTGGGTAACCTTCTGTTTTGGTTCCCAATAAGATTTGATTCATGGAGGATGGGCATTAACTATAGTTCTCTCAACAATATACCATCAAGAATCCATAGTCTACTTTGGATGAATTGCAACATGACAAATAAGTTACAAATTTGTATTTAAAATCTAGTTATAGAGATGTTAATTATTTTGCATGCTAATGATATTTTTAAATACATTAGTTTTTTAGTAATGATGTTTTATTTTAAATATTTTAATTATTGATCATTTTTTAGTAAATTAGTTTTGTTTTAGTTTTAAAAATGATATTTTTCAATAAATTAGTTTTTTAAAAGATGTTAATTATTTTGCATGTTAATGATATTTTAAAGTAAATTAGCTTTTTTTAGTTTTATTAATGATATATTAGTAAATAAGTTTCAATTATTTTTTTTAAAGATGCTAATTATTTTGCATATTAATGATATTTTAAAGTAAAATTAGTTTTTTTAGCTTTATTAATGATGCAGGAGCATCATTACTAGCTAGAGATAAATAATAATATTATCATAAGGTCTAGGTTAATAGTATGTTCCAAGTTTGTTTCCTTCCATTTGTATGTAGTAAAAATTTCAAATTTGTGTA